>PVHP010023180.1:0-27647 GCA_004024765.1 Zapus hudsonius
CAATACACTAATGATATTATATGACAGGCACTGTTCTAGGCATGTAGGATTCATCACTGAAGAAGACAGACACAATTTCTTACTCTCTTGATAGTAAAATTTCATTGGAGGAGACAGAACTGAAGCATAACACGACAGAGAAATAAGAGTAAGGAAAGTGGGGTTGGACAGCGTGGTAGAGCCGACACTCTGAGTAGTGTGGTGATATGAGCAGATATGAACAGGGACAGTGAGCTGTGTGCTGTCTGGAGAAGATGACTTCAGGCAGAGGAGCAGCCAGTGTAAAGGTCCTGAGGCAGGAGCATTTCCAGAATGCTTGAGAGATCATTGGGTACAACTCCCCTCTGCTCATGTCGGAACCCCAGCCCCCATGTAACAATATGAAGAGGTGGGGCCTTCAGGAGATGATTGGGCCACGAGGGCTTTGTTCTCAGGAAGGGGATTAGCACCTTCTAGGAGGGCTTGAGGGGATGAGTTTGTCCCCTTGCTGCCCCTTTTGGTCCCTTCTAATATGTTTGGACACAGCATTTACAGTGCCATCCTGGCAGCAGAGGCCTAGTCCACACAGGGGATTGATGTCTTGCTCTTGGGTGTCCCAGCTTCTAGAACTATGAGGAAAACCTTAGTTCTGTCCCGCTCTGCATCTCTCAACACCCTCCTATCTTATAACCTCCTTCCTGCCCTCTCTCAATCTTTCTCTGAATGAACTGAATCGGCAGACTCCTCTCATGAACGTCTCTTGAGTAGCCATGTTCTAAATCTCCAGTCTCGGGATTTTGTTCTTGTAGCCTGAACCACTACGACAACCTCCAATGATGGAGGGACTCTGGGCCACTCTGTGGACTTGGGTTTTTCCCCTGAGATGAATGGAAGGGAAACCGTAGGATTCTGAGTAGAGATGCAGACATGATCAGACTTCTGTTTTCCTCGGGTCATAGCTATAGAGGGTAGCTGTGGGCAGGAAAGGGCCATCATGTGTCCCTATAGACAGACATAACTAGGCCCTGCTGCACGTACATGTGAGAGGTGATAGTTGATCAGAGCAGACATCAGGCAGCTTGACGCATTACTTGCTACGAAGTGTATTTCATATTAGGCAAAGCTGGACTAAAGAGAAATTAGAAGCTTGGCCACCTCTCTCGATGACAACAGACTTAGGAGTAGCAAGGTAAGGAGGAGAATGTTCTAGAGAAGATGGTCATTAGCATGGATACTCACTGAGATCAACAGATCCTTGGAGTTCATGAGAGGAGTCTGCCGACTCAGTTCATCCAGAGGAAGATTGAGAGAGCGCAGGAAGGAGGCTGCAAGACACAAATTAGGAAGGTGCGGAGGATGCAGAGTGGGACAGAGCTAATCAACTTGTGAAGGCTGGCTTTGGCTAATTTTATGAGTGATTACTGTTAATGTACCTGAGTGCATGAAGGCAAATGCCAGGTGAAGGGCAGAGGCATGGTGTGGAGGAATGGGTTTATTAGGCTTATGGACTCAAGGGGAGACTCCATCCTGGCAGGGAAGATGATGGCATGAGCAGAGGGGTGGACATCACCTCGGCCACAGCACTGGAAACAGCGGCAGAAAGGTGTGCCAAATACTGGCAAGGGGAAGCTGGCTTATAACCCCATAAGCCCGCCCCCAACAACACAGCTCCAGCGAGGTTGTAAAACCCAAACTGCCATCAGCTGAGGATTGATTGATCTATCAGAACACATTCATTTGTTTGTGGGGGACACCTGGATCAACCATGACAGCTACTCTCACTCTTGGTTGGAGAAACTTTTATTTTATAGATGACAGAAAAAAATGGAAGAGAACCAAGATCCATCAGTAAGACAAGAAGATAGCCTACTGCCCACCATGAGGCATGCTGCCTCTACTACACCTGCCAGGGCCCAGGAGAAAGTGCAGGGGAAGTGGCAACATGAATACTGCTCTTACTGCCAGCCTGACAACCAGCTCCAGGGCAATGCTGACAGACATGGTGATTAATTAAAACCCATCCAAATAAAAATCCAGAGGCTACAGAGAAATCAAAACTAAATCAGACTGCAAATAGGTCTGCCATGGCTCATGGAACATTGTGGAAGAGAAGGCAGAAAGATAGAAAGAGCCACAGAGTGGGTAGGAATACCCTGAGGCACAACACTCTCCCTCCCCCAGTACCCACAGGGACTGACTGAGGCCTTCCTGACCCCGCAGTGATTATCATAATCTCACTGAAAAGCCCCCCTCTCCCAGGTAACTAGAGAAGGAGCAAGGGGGTAAAAGAGTATATCTGTTATAATGTTTATAACATTGAATTTAATTTAAAAAAAAAGTCCTGGTCATGGGATAAGTCCATAGCTGGGAGTAATAGCAGAGGAGTTTCTAGTGGGACACTGGCAGACTCTGGTCTCTGTTCTGGTGTTCAAGGGCTTTCTTCTGGGTAAGCATTGACTCCGGAAAAGAGAGAGATTCTTACAGAGCTTTAATATTCTTCATCAATCCAGCCCAAATACAGAAAAAGTTCTGGAACATTCTTAGGCTGAGTTCTGGCTCTTGTAAGCAGTTCAAGAGGTTTACAACTGGTGACTAGCATGGAGTTTAGGGTTATAGATCAGCTTCTTTTCTATATGCCGTCCTTTTCCTGTTACTGTGGGGAAAAGAAAAATCAAGGAAGCTTAGGGGCTCCAGAATGTCAAATGGGAGATCAGGGAGGTCCCGAGATCACACAGCAAAGCAACAGCCTTCAGGAAGTTCCTCCCAAATTTCCCTCTTTGACATGAGCTAGAAGAAGGAAAGAGGAAATGGAAGGGTTAAAAACAAAAACCAAAAACCAAGTGAACTATTTTGTTAGAAGGCTGCAGAATTAATCATTTTTAGTGCAACGGTGATCTGGCTCATTGCATAGACACCATATTCTCTTGGACTAATAGGAGTATATATGAAATTAAAAAAAATAGAAGAACCAATTTATTGCTCTGGGAAAATGGGGATGTGTGTACATGACTTGTGAAAGGACAACAATATGCTGGAAATGACCTTGGCCACCTCATCTAAATCTCCCACTGTAACGATGAGAGCTGACAACCAGAGAGGCTGGTGGCTTGTTCAATGTCTCCCGATTTACTAATCCCAGAACATGTCCTAGTGCTAAAGTTCAGCATTAAAAAAAAAAATCTCAGTTTTTCTTTCTACAAATCTTATGTAGCACAATCAGATACCAGCTCTGTATGGTGCATTTTAGTGATCAAGGAAAGTCCCTGTCTTTAAGGGGCCAGCCATCTGGTAGAGGAGATGGTTGTTAGCTTCATTAATAATTGCAGATAGTGACAGAGCCATGAAGGAGTTGAACAGGGAGTGAGTGAGAGTCATGTTGTAATTCTCCATAGAAGGCCAAGTATGGTGCTCCTAGACAACTCAGCTCCCCTGGTTTCCTCGGGTGATGATCAAGAAATCACCATCCACCCAGCTGGTGGCTGCAGCTCTAATCTAGCACTCAGTGGTCATCCTCGGTGCCCACTGCACCTTACCATCCATGTCTATGACAACAGTAAAGCTGTCACCTCAGTTGTCCTGAAGCAAGTCCCTTCTTTACACACCTCTATAACATCCGCTCTGGTCCCCTTCAGCCCACACCTACATCCTCTTTCGGACAACCACGATGATGTGATACTGTGGTTTGGATTTGGAAGGCCCCTTCAGGGCTCATGCATTGGAGGCTTGGTCCTGATGATGACCGGTTCAGGTTCAGAGGAGACGTGTGCTCTTCTATAGACAAAGTGGCTGGGTATTGGCTTACACATTTTGCAGCTTGCCCAGATGTTTGGCACCACCTAGATGCAGCCTGACTTCCCTCTCCCCACCGGTTGCTCTCAGGCCTCCCTCTCCTTCCTCCTTTGTTTGTTCTCATTACTCGAGGCTTGGCAGGTCTCAGGCCTGCACCATGCCAGAACTTCTTCACATGGAACATGAGTAAGACCAAGGCCTTGGGTCTTTCCTGTCTTCTGACAATTCCCTACATCATTTTCTTGTTCTTTCTCTGTTCCTTCCAGACGCAAGTCAGCCAGGCGAGATCTAAATTAGCTTCCTGATGGCCCTTGTATTCCTGCCAAAAGTGCTTTTGATTACTTGGCCTCTGAGTCCCATGGATTCTGGCTCTTTGGTGGTGCCCTGGGGGAGTACAAGTGGCTTGCTGGACCCTGGAGTGCTGTTTGTCTTCCATGTGGGGGAAGTTTGCCTGTGTGGTTCTGAGAAAGGTGGGGAGCAGTTAGCCTCAGAAGTGCTCCCCAGGGCTCGGTGACCTCTCCAGGCTTAGCTAGGTGAGCAGTGGTGACCATGTATGTAGGATGGTGTAGGAGCAGCCCCTACCCTCCACCAACTCCTCCTTAGCCTACATTGAATTCTTGGAATCTCACCTCTACTTTTGCCTTCTACGGAATTGTTTTCTTGATAAGGGATGATATTTTAGGTAGACAATGCATCAGGAGATAATTAAATGAATCAACTAACTCATCATGGCCTTTTATCTCTGAAGACACAGGACTCGGATGACTGATGGATTTTTGATTGGTGTAGAGAAGGCTGAAGGAGCATTCAGGGTTCAGGGGAGAGGCTGGGAGATGGTGGGTGTGAAGGAGGGCCCAGAGGGGGTGGGGAGAGCAGATGGAGTAGTGCAGATCTCTTTAGGACAGCGGCACGGGCACACAGGGACAAAGCATTACTGGGGAGGGCTTTTCGGAGCTGTGGGCAGCAAAGCCATTCTTCCTTTTGTCTCACGCTCTCAGGAAATGGGAGGGTGGAAAGAACACTCCGTTTTATTTTCACAAGCGATCCCCCAGGCCAAAGAGAGATGGAGGATTAGGGCAAAACCAATCACACATCTGGCCCCAGGAAAGTGGACACGTAGTGGACATAGTCCCGTAGCAAGTGGAGACTCTCTTCCATTTTCTCAAGGGTACCAAGGCCAGGTCTGTGGAAAAGATATCTTAAATCCATACCCTCTTAAGAGACTCTGTAATGTAGGGAGACTGATGACTTCCACCCAAATACAGGGGATGCGACTTGATCCCAGGCTACAGGAGGTACTTTATTAAAGGCGTCATCAGATCCAGATGTTGCAGGTCCCATAGAGGCTGCCTGTGTGAGTCTTCCCACCAAAATCTCCTGTGGTCCTTGGGAGGAAAGTACTGGCACCTACAGGGACAGTCACCTAGGACCGGGACAGGCTGCTCTGGGAGCTCTGAAGGGTAGGACAGTCATAGTGGGAGGCTTGGCTGGTGACAGCAGGTGATGTGAGGGAAGAGGGAGGGAGCTCTGGGTCCAGAGTTTCTTTATTTGAGGAAGGAAACAACCAGGGGATAATAAACCATATAAATGGAAAACATCTTTCCTAAAACAAGGCCGTATGTCCGCACAGACAGGGCTCAGGAGACACTTCTTTGTGAGAAGAAACCTCACAAGAACACACACATATACTGTCCACATAGGAATTGTTCCGTGTTTGCACATAAACTTAGTAAACACATGTACAACCTTCTGTGTAGGAACCTATGCATATCAATCAGCCTTTAAAAGAATTTAAACATGCGTATAGAATATATATATATATTTTAAATATTTTTTTATTTATTCATTTTCAAGCAGAGAAATACAGAGAGAGAGAGAGAGAGAGAGAGAGAGAGAGAGAGAGAGAGAGAGAGAGAGAGAGAGAGGGAGAGAGTGCACCAGGGCCACCACCTTGTGGATCTGGCTTATGTGGGTCCTGGGGAATTGAACCAGGGGCCTTAGACACTGGAGGCAAGTGCCTTAACCTCTGAGCCATCTCTCCAGCCTAGAATATATTTTGATCTTCATCATTTCCCATTTTCCTCTTCTCTCCCTTCCACTCCCACTAAACTGCTTCTTCTTCTGAACTATTCCCCTTCCTTCTTTCCTAGCTTCTGTTTTTGTGACTCACCAAGTTAAATTGGGGTCGTTTGCATGAGCATGGGTGGGGGCTTATTGACTGAACCACAGGCGACTTAATAGCACTGAAGAACATCGGCCTTCCTCCCATAGCACCCATTAACTGCCAGTAGCTCCTAGGAGACGGTTGGGTCCCCATCCACGATGGAATGGTGACAGGCTCAATCTTGTGCAGGAAAGCACAGCACCTGTGAGTTGGCGAGAGTAAAGACCATGTCCTGTCCAGAAGGCTCCATTCCACAACACTCTCCTCCATCCTCTGGCTTCTGACGTTCTTTCTGGTCCCCTCTTCCGCTCCTCAACTTTATTTCTATCTGTACACATGTATGCTTAGACACACATACAAGCAGATAGGTGTGTACGATTCTGTAGTGCATCTGCTACATATACCTGCAGAGTCATACAAGCTCGCATATGTAATATGAAGACAGACATAGAAGTCCCTGACCAATCATCTACCATCATTCACTCTTCTAGGAAGCATATTTGGCATCTAAAAATGGTTTCTTTCTTCTACCGAGATAATTTGATAATTATCACTTGATCTTACAATGCAATTGTATTGAAAAGACCTTTATACAGAAAATGCTGAAGATCAATCAGTTGCCAGAGGAAAGAGACAAAAATAATCCTGACCCTCTATATTACTAGTCAATAGATTGACTATAGTCAATCTATATTACTCATTTTAAAGTCAGATAAAGGTGAAGGTTGTAGAAATTGGAATTTACATTTGAATTTATTTGCATCTTTCTGGCAATTAGTACTGATGGGGCAAACTGGCTGGGTTACATTTTTTTCTTGTTTAGCATAGATGAACTGACTTGTACTAAGTGGGTCATTCTTGGCATGAGAGTTATAGCCAGGTGTGAGACGTGGCTCACTATCCTCACACTTGCTTTTGCTGTGCATGCACACACGCGCGCGTACACAAACACACACACACACACACACACACACACACACACACACACACACACGATACCAATGTGATTAACTGTCTGGGTTTTGGTCCATGAAAACCTGTAGTGAAATTGAAGAGTTTGTCAAGCCTCTGGAAGCATTGATGATGGATTATGGAGTGGGATTCAATCCAGGACCACCTGACATTCAAACCTGTATTCTTTCTTATATTTTTTATTTTTATTGAGAACGTTACTATATGAACACATCACAAACTGGTCACATTCCCACTGGGTTACCCTCTTCCTGTCTGCTTTTCCCTGCCCCTCCATCTCATGGAGGGCTGTCCTTAGTGGGGTTTTGGTATCGGTCTGTGCAGGTGTGGATGCACCAGTCAGTTCCTGTTCGGAGGACAGTGACAGTCCACCTTCCCACCCTGTGACTCTCATTCCTTCTGACTTCTCCTCTGCACTGTTCCCTGAGCCTTAGAGGGCGTGTTAGAAGTCTGCTTTAGTGCTGAGTTTTAAGGTTAGGGGATCATCCACTATTCTCAGATTCGATATGAGGCCCACCCTGTGGGGGGGAATTCATGCCTGGTACTGAGAACCAAGTCAGAAGCCTATGGCTTGGAAGGTCATAGACCGTAGAGAGAAGCTTCCACTGTTCTTGGGCGAAAAGGAGAGGTTATGTCTATAAAATCTGAATTCTTTTTATTAAAAAACTTAATCTGTATTTTTAAATTCATTTTCAAACAGAGATACAGAGAGAGAGAGAGAGAGAGAGAGAGAGAGAGAGAGAGAGAGAGCACCAGGGCCACCACCTTGTGGGTCTGGCTTATGTGGTTACTGGGGTTACTGGGGAATTGAACCCAGGGCCTTAGGTACTGGAGGCAAGTGCCTTAACCGCTGAGCCATCTCTCCAGCCCCAATCTGTATTCTTAATCTCTGTGTTTTGCACTTTTTTTCTCTAAAAGGATCATGCGGAAGTTTCACCAAGTTGGGTTAATATGGTGTGTGTGTGTTGTGTGGTGTGTGTGTGTGTGTGTGTGTGTGTGTGTGTGTGTGTGCCCATTAAGTATGAGCCCAAGTATTTCGCTGAGCTCCTTCGTTTCTTGCTCACCTGTACAGTCAGAAGACTTGTAGGCAGATGAATTTATCTCCTCTCTCCTGAGGAGGGACACATTTTTCTTCTTCCCAGAAGCCGAAAGCTCTGAGTCAGCAGCTTTGCAGTGCCTGTAGTCTTTTTGCTTTAGGGTGAAGCAATTTTGATGATTTAAGGACTACAAAACAGATATTTAAAGTTTCTGTCAATTTTCTTGAAAATAGCAAAAGATTTTTTTTTTAAAAAGGGAATTTCCTTTTCTCAGTGGCTACTCTCTAGAGAAAGCTTAAACTCTGAGAATCTTTGCCAAGAATAAATGCAGAGAAGGCATTGCATGGCGACCATTGTCCTTGAGTTCAGACAGCCTGCTCTTGTTTCCCGGCCCCCGGGTATAAATAGAGAGAGACAGAAAGACTGGCAGAGATCGTGCTGACAGCTCTTCTGAACATCCAGCAAAGATGACTAGCTGTCTCAGGGGCAGCAGCACTCCTGCCTACAGAGATTCCTTTCCAGAGCAGTGGCCCCTGAATTGCTGCATCTGTGTGTCTGTCTCCCTTTCTGCTCCCTTTGTGGAGCAAGGACCCACTCTTGCCTTCTTGGAGTTCCCTGTGTACTTGGAGAGACAGGCATGCCTGTATGACAGCGTGCCAGCACATCTTTAGGAAGCATGGAGGAGGCCTTGGAAGGAGATGGGGCCATAGGCTTGAACCGGGGGACAAGGGAGCAGATCCAGGGTGGCTTCCCGGGGGAGGTGACACTGACTCCCAAGTGATGACAAGGAGCCATCAGGCAGAGGACCTGGCCTAGACCAGAGGGCAGGTCAGCCACACTGCTGTTACATTTGGAAAAGGGTTAACAGGTGGCTGAAGCGGATTCATTCCACCGTCTGTTTCCATGAAATTCATAACGTGTGTTCTTGGAGGAGGGAGGAGGGAAACGGAGAAGCCTGTCCCCAGCCTCCTTTGGCAGTGCTGACCCGCTCTCTTGTTGAAAGCATGAATTTATTTACTTCCTCCATCTGGTCTTCCAAACTGAAGCCCTAAATATTTCTATTCCTTCTCTTTTGCTTTCTTTCTTTCTTTTTAAAAAATCTGCATTATTCTTTTGGAACACATTTTGGGGGGATTTAAAAGGCAAAGCTTCTATTCTGTTGGCTTTCGCTAAAACCAAAGCCTGTGTTTCCACCAACCTCCTCTTGGAAGGGTCTTCAGTGCACACATGTCTCCCTGGAGACACGTGGGGGCCCCTTGGGTGGCTGTGTCCCTCTAGGTGTACCCCTTTGGGACTCACCTGGGTGGGGCTTCCTGTGACCCCTTGGGAGACAGGTACTTTCTAGGTCTTGGCCTCTCCATTGGAACTCCAACCCTCAGAATTCATTCTCCATCCAGTCTACTTTGTCATCTCTGTGCGTTTTCTGTTCTCTGTGGTACCTACATTGGTGTCCACGTGTGAGTTGGGCAGTGTATGTGTGTGTGTGTGTGTGTGTGTGTGTGTGTGTGTGTGTGTGTGTGTGTCTGGAGGAAGAAGATGAGACTCTTCTGGCAGAAAGGACAGGACAGAGAAGAAAAAGTCGAAAAATAACTATTAAAAAAGATAAGACAGTTAAAGTCATTTGGTCTTAGCACACACTTCTTTGTTTTGTGTGTATAGTGTGTGTTGTAGTCAACTCTGTTGCTGCGCAAAAAGAACCCAAACCAAAGCTGCTTGTGGAGGAATGGGTTTATTTGGCTTATGGACTCAAGGGGAGACTCCATCCTGGCAGGGAAAATGGTGGCATGAGCAGAGGGGTGGACATCACCTCCGCCACAGCACTGGAAACAGCGGCAGGAAGGTGTGCCAAACACTGGCAAGGGGAAGCTGGCTTATAACCTCCAAAAGCCCGCCCCCAACAACACAGCTCCATCGAGGCTGTAAAATCCAAACTGCCATCAGCTGAGGATCAATTACCCAGAACACATTCAGTTGTTTGTGGGGGACACCTGGATCAAACCATGACAGTGTGCTTGTGCGCATGGATGTTTGTATGTTGCAGGTGCACATGGTGTACATGCATGTGCCTGTGGGCATGACTGTTGAGGCTATGGGACATTTTGGGGTCTCAGTCTCAGATGTGCCATCCACCTCCTTTTGAGACAGAATCTCTCATTGGACTAGGGCTCACCAATCAGTGAACTCCAGGGCTCAGCCTGTCTCTAGCTACCCAGCGCTGGGGTTGTAGGTGTACGTCACCACGCTCAACATTTATGGGCTCAAGTCAGGTCCTCCTGCTTGTGAGGCAAGTACTTCACTGACTGAGCTATCTCCCAGCCCCTAGAATTCACTTTAAAAATTTATTTATTTGCAAGGAGAGAGAGAGAGAGAGAGAGAGAGAGAGAGAGAGAGAGAGAGAGAGAGAGAGAGAGAGAGAGAAGGGACAGACAGAGAGAATGGGCATGCTAGGGCCTCCAAACTCCAGATGCATGTGCCACTTTGTGCATCTGGCTTTATGTGAGTACCTGGGAATTGAACTTGGGTCGTCAGGCTCTTCAGGCAATTGCCTTAACTACTAAGCTATCTCTCCAGGCCCCTAGAATTCACTTCACTTAGTCTCTTCTTCTTCCTCCTCCTCCTCTTCTTCTTCTTCCTCTTCCTCCTCTTCTTCTTCTTTTGTTTTTTGAGGTAGTGTCTCACTTTAGCCCAGACTGACCAATGCCCAAGCAAAACAATGCTGGATCAAATAATCTGTCATGAATGAAACCCCTAGATGACCAGGAATTCACTATGTAGTCTCAGGTTGTCCTCGAACTCACAGCAATCCTACCTCTGCCTCCCAGTGCTGGGATTAAAGTGTGTGCCTCCACACCGGCCTTAACTGACGTGTGGTGGTTTATTATTGTCAGGATCTGTGCACAACTGCAGGGTTTTGGAAGAGCTTTGGCCCTGCTGTATCCTTGTGAAGTAAGAAAACCAGGAAACTCCACTCAGGTGTGAGAACTTGGAAAGGCCGGGACTGGGCACCAATTTGACCTTCAAGACCATCTAGGGGTTTTATTCATGACAGATCATTTGACCCAGTGGTGTTTTGCTTGGGCATTTCTCACAGCCATATTTAGAAGTTCTTTAGGGGCGTCCAACCTTTTGACATTGTGACACGATTATAGTCTACAAATGTGTGTCAGGTTGTTTTCGTAGCCATTGTGGGATGCATGCAACCTGTGGGACATGCCTGGAGGCTTCTACAGCAACCACCAGGGAACATTCAGGTCCTATAGGTGACTTCCTGAGTGGGTGCCCAAGTGACACTCTATGACAGTTCCCTTATTTCAGTAGCCTAGTGGTCATCTGTCTTAAGCTCTTAAGACCCTATTGTCAAGTGGAAGAAGGGACTAGAATCCTGGCTAACTCCTGGCCCTGAGGAATTCCACTTCAGTGAGCCATCTATCCCCTGCGGGACTGCTCTTCCCACAGCCATGAATGACTGGACCCAGCTGATTGCATCCAAACCCTGACGACTGGAAATTCTAATAGTGGTTCTCAGCCCTGGCTAATCAGCAAGGGGACCAATCGAATTTGAATCTCCTGGTGGGAGGCCTCAGCATGAGCATCTAAAACTATGTCCTCTTCTGATTATAAAATGCGAAGCGGATAAGTAACCCTGTTCCAGGGTGCAGGAGGAAATAAAGCCTTTCCTAAGAATTCATTTTCTGACCAGACAAGAGAATTGGCTAATGGAAACCTAATGTTATCCCCCTCCAGGAGCAGGTTAGAGCTTAAAGCATTTTTTTTTCTCACCCCAAATTAGCAATTCAACTTTTTCCCTGACTCATTCAGAAAGGAATACTGGGCTCAGAAACCAGGGGAAAAAAGAGCATAGAGGATGTTTTCCTTCTTTTAAAAAACGACTTGGAAGACCACAGCAAAATTAAGCATCCTATCCTCCCCTGTCTTGCTCTACCCCCCACTGAAAGTTGACAGTAAATTTGTTTTCCATTAGAGATAATTAAAGTCAGATCTCAGATCTATGAGCTCCAATAAGGCAGCTGTTTATAATAGAAGTGCCTTGGGCTTTCTCACAACCTGTTTCCAAAAGCCTTGCAAAGGTGTTTAAGGGGTAACGACTTCAAGCCATGAACCTCCTCCTCCCCTCACTTCCCACACACTAAGAGTTCTGTTTCCCCTCTTGCTATGTCTTCTGAGGAGAGGTTGGAAGGTCAAGGTCGGCAAAGAGGCCATTGTGGGGGCATGCTGGAGCCCTCTGGTCCTTGTGGTTAGGGAAAGCTCCTCTCTGCATTGTGTGACTTCACACAGCTAGCTGGCAAATGGCCTTGGTGGGAGTATTTACACCATAGAAATCGGCAGACACTACACATGAGGGGTTATCTTTCTACCTGGAGAAGAGGTGGTTAATGTGTCCTGGTACGCCATGTGTCACAGAGTCTCTAGGGAGTTCCCAAGAAAAATATATGAGTGTTTTCACAGGAGATTGTATTTTAAATTCTCCAGAGAAAGTTAGGGAAGCCTGTGGTGCTAACACCACGCTCTCATAAGATGCATGAGGGCTGGAGAGATGGCTCAGCGGTTAAGGCACTTGCCTCCAGTGCCTAAGGCCCTGGGTTCAGTTCCCCAGGACCCACAAAAGCCAGACACACTAGGTGGTGGCCCTGGCATACTCTCCCTATCTCTGTCTCTCTCTGTATCTCTGCTTAAAAATGAATAAAATATTTTTTAAAAATAAGATGCATGAGAAGCATCTAGAACCTCACATGCTTAAAGTTTAGCCTCCAGATGCATAGCTCCCCTGTATCAATAAGGTTTGTTTCCTAATCTTTCCCGGCTCAGTAAATGGGACATTCCATTTACTTAAGTGAAAAATCTTGACACCATCTTTGGCCTCTCTCTCTCACAACATACTACATAGTAGCAAATCCTCTTGATTTTATCTTCAAAATATATTCCATACTTACTCCGTTCTTCTGCTGCCCCCTGGCCACAGACATCCCAGGGCTCCTCCCTGGCCACACATCTTTCAGAGGTTTGCTCTATTGTCACGTGATTCCAGGAGTCTTTCCTGTTCTGGTATGCCACAAAGTAACCTATCCAGCTCTGAGAGTCTCCATCTCCTTTATTTTTCTCTACAACCGATACCACCATGTGGCATGCATGTGTTTATCATTTTGCTCCTGGCATCCCTGGAACACAAGCTCTACGCATGCAGGGCTTTGTGTTGTGTTCTGTCTATCTTCAGGGGCCGGATCAATACTTGGGCTACAGCAAGTAATACTGAATGAATGGATGGGTGCTTGTAAGGATTGTGTATAGCAGGTGTGTCATTGAATGAAACGAAAGTGCCAGTGTGTGACTTCTTGTGAAGCTGTTGCCGAGACTCCATGGTGCAGGACATCAACAATCACTTAATTCAACTCTTCATTTTACAGATGAGGTGCTTGAGATGGTGACAGGGACTTGCTCTAGGGACAACGAGTGATAGGAACACAGTTTTCTTTCATAAGCAAAGTGTCTTTGAAAGCAGAGCATCCAGAGGATGTCCATTGGCTTGAGTGGATGATGATTCTTTCCATATGGAATGGAGTCTTGTCTTCACCTGAGTAGCCAGGAGAAATGTTTTCAAAGAGACTTGCATCCCCTTTGGATAGGATCATGCTTCCCAGAGTCCTTGGCGGTGCTCCCGATTAGCATGTTTCCTACACCTTGGTCACCAAGTGCCCACAAGAAGGTGAGCAGCCATGGAATATGGCCTGTGGGTTGTGAGCTGGTTGTGAGCACGTGTGTGTGTGTTTGTGTGTGTGTGTGTGTGTGTGTGTGTGTGTGTGTGTGTGTGCACGTGCACATGCAAGAGTGTGCATGGGAAGACTGGAGGGCAACCTTGAGTGTTATTCCTCAGGAATGTCCACTTTTTTTTGAGACAAGGTCTCTTATTGGCCTGGAGCTCTCTAATTAGGCCAGGCTGGCTGGCCAGGGAGCCCCCAGATCCACCTGTCTGTCTCCTCTGTGCTGGGATTACAAGTACCTGCCACCACACCTGCTGTTTCACATGGGTCTGAGGGTCAAAATTGGGTCTTCATGCTTGCAAGGGAAGCTCTTCACTGCCAGAGCTATCTGCCCAGATGCTCACATGCCTTTTTCATATTGAAGTCTTATCTCTCTGCAAGTGCCTTACTCTATGATGATGCCAAGAGCCCTTTCTGTGAGAGGTTGAGACCTGGGGACAAAAGATCTCAGTGTTTTCCTTGTGAAGAAATGTATGGGGTATGGTGATTTCTTTGAGGCAATCCCATGGTGCAATGAACTGGACAGCTTTGGTCTGAGTTTGCCCAGTGAGCCATATTTGATGTGAATTTATTATTTAATAAAATTTCCTAAAAGGCTGGTGGGGAGATATTTGGATTGATTTTCCAAATGAATCAGGATGTGAAAAATCAACTCAGATGAGGACGCCGATGCCAATAGCGATTCTGAAGACATCACAGTGTTCTGGTCAAAGCTTGCAGTTCTCTGCATGAGCCCTGAGTGACCCCAAGGCTTGTCTCGCTCCTCCTGGAAGTCTCTCATTAGCTAGACTCCTGCACACTCACATAGCGGTGGTGATGAAGAATTTTCCTTAAGAATGAATACAAAGATGTCGAAGTAGCAGACTCAGTTGGTTGAAATGTATTTCACAAATTTTGCCTGGAGTGTTCTACTTAATTTATCATTTACATCGGACTATATAACCTTGCAAGACTGGTCCACACTGCTCAGGTAAACCCAGGGCTTGGGCCGCAGGGCTGTGGAAAGTTGGCTTAAGTCATTCTGTGCCCCCAGCTCTACTGAGTTTGGTTTTCCTCAGCCTTGCTCAGGGTTCAGGGCATAGCTCAGCGGTAGGGTGCTTGCCTTCCTTTGATCCCCAGCAATGAACAACAAAATGCCTGTCTAAGTCATGCACGATAGCCACGTCTACTCTTGAATACCGAATTTTCTCTGAGGATTATGCCCTCGATTGGAGCTCCGCTGGGCTCACTTCCTTGGCCAGCTCTGTGGGCTCTATATTTCTCATGGGGGCTGGACATCTTCCCAGCGTGGAAATACTTCCAGAACACATGATCTGTGCTCCTCACATTACAGTGTAAGCATGTGAGCACAGTTCTGAAGACCTACTCCCTGTGTTCGAAGCCCAGCACCCTCGGTCATGCTTCTCTGGAGCAAATTTCTTAGTTTCTTGGCTCAGATTTGTTGGTCTATAAAATGGATAATAACAAAAAGATAATGATGCTGATTTTTCATGGTTTTGTGAGGACTCACAGAGCTAATAGGTAAAGTGTTTTCAACTCAACGCTACTATTACTAAGCATCCAACTTGTCCACATTTAAATATCTTTTCTGATTATCAATGACTCTCCCCGTAATTGCAAGGCAATTGTCTGTTTACCTCATCTTTCAGGTCGCACTGGCCACATATGTCTTCCGTGTAACCTTCGTTTTGTAAGTCCTAGGTGATATGATGCCATTCTCTCCAACTGCCTTTTCTTACTGCATTTGCAATATTTTCTGGATCTTTCGGTTGCAAGCCTTAAGAACTTTCTTGGATTTTCTCACTACCTTCCTTCCTACTCTAAATGATGAATGCCTCTTGGTAAGTCTCTTTAGATTAGCCTACATCTGGCCTTGAGTCTAGAAAGCTGTCCGTTCTCCTCCCTCTCGTCTCTTCTCTTGCTCTCCCCTCCTCTTCTCCACTCTGCTTAAATCTGTATTAAAACCTTTTCTTAATAAGTTCCAACTTTGCTTCTTTAAAAAAAAAAGAATTAAGGCCTTGCATTTCTCATTAAATAGTTAATGTCCCAATAAACGTACCCTTGGCTGTGGTATCTGGCTAAGGAGCTGTGTAATTAGGGACTGCTCATTGGCGAGGTTTGCAAGTGTTGGGCTGGTACTTTCTCATGAGAGGTCACATGGCTTCTGCTTCTAAATCTATTCTTGCGTTGGGGCAGGAGTCAGGAGCGGCAAGATTCAGCACCCCAGGAGCAGGTGGGGAAAACCTGGCCAGACACCAAGAGGATGAGACCCAAGAGGCAATGAATACTCTCAGGATGAAGTAAGTTTAAAATGTCTAAATAGGGCCAGGCGTGGTGGTACACACCTTTGACCCCAGCGCTTGAGAGGCAGAGGTAGGAGGACCCCCATGAGTTCAAGGCCAGCCTGAGACTACAGAGTGAGATCCAGAACAGCTAGGGCTAGAATGAGGCCATGCCTCAAAAAAAATTTTTTTAAAGGCCTAAAGGAAGCCCTAGAGAGTCAGAGATGACAGACCCTATTCACACCTTCAAAATTAAAGCTGACACAAGCTACTTTAGTGTCAAACAATTTCAGAACAACCCTTAGGTCCAGGCCTTTATGTGCAGACAAGGTCCCGAGGATAGAAGCAGGTGCATGTGCATTTCCTTAATTCCATCTCCACCCCAAGCCTTGACTCTAGTGCTCCTCCCTGCTGGTCAAAGGCTGGGGATGTAGCTCAGTTGGTAGAGTGCTTGCCTAGCATTCATGAAGCCCTGGGTTTGAGCCCCAGTACTGTGTAAGCTGGCCATGTAGTCTATGCCTGGATCGGAAGTACAAGGTATCTTTGGCTACATAAAAAGTTTATGGGCTACATGAGACTCCATCTCAAAATTTGAAAAAAAAAATGAGGGAAAGTTCTGGAAGACTTCAAGTGTGCAATCCAGCCACATATGCAAATTTCACCAATCTTGTATCCATTCCCATTCAATGAAAACAGCAAGTTCTTTTGGCTCTTTCTTTTGATAATTGTCTTTCTTGTTTGTGTAACAATTCTGTCTTTATTCACCTTCTTCCAATGTAGCTGAAAATTTAGCCATCCTGTGTCTCCTTTCACTTTTGATCCTCACACCGATAAGGATAGATTCTGTTTTATCATCAGTGTTTATAACATTATCATGACATTGTTAGGATTCATTTGGATCTGAGTAGACTATCATAATCTCACTTATAATAGCATTTTTATTTTTCCTAGAGCGAACAATCCCTCCAAATTCTCCATTTTGAATATTTCTTTTTTGTTTGAAGTGTTACATTGTATCTACCACAAGCATGTCAGCACTTTTTCTTCTGAGTGTGCACAAAAATATATGGTTACCTTTCACTCTTCCTCTTTTTCCTTTTCCTGAGTACATTTGACCACATCCCTCCCTCCTTCACTGTGGCCAGATTCCCTTTTTGGTGAATCCATTGGATGTCCTGTGGAGAACACTACCTTAACACTTCCAAGAAGTGGTCCATGGGACTTCAATGGGTATATTTGAGTCCTTGTTTATCTGGGAATGTCTTTAACTTACCCTCACATTTGATTGGCAGTTGGATGAATCTGAAATTATTCCAAGTGATTTTTCTCTTGGGGTTTTGAGGGCATTCCTTCATGATGTCTTAGATTCCAATGCCCACATTGCCATTCTGTTTTTAAAACATTCTTTCCCCTCAAAATAAAAGGTGTATTTATGGTCCAGTTATACCATTCAAAGAGATACTTGCACACCCATGCTTCTTGCTGTAATATTCACAATAGCAGGAATTGAGTCAGATTAGATGTCCATCAACAAATGAGTGGGTAAAGAAACTGTTGCACATATACACAGTGGAATGTCATTAAAGAAAAATAAAATCATGATGTGTGCAGAAAAATAGATGGAATTGGAAATTATGTTAAGTAAAATAAACCAGACTCATAAAGATATTTGCCACATATTCTCTCATAAGTGGACACCTAAAACTGACTCTCTCTCCATATGTATATTCTATATATACTATATATATTCTCTATATGTACTATATATTCTCTCTATATACTGTATATATTCTTTCTATATACTATATATATTCCTGTATATATATATATGTATATATATATTCAAAACTAGAATACAAAGTAGTGAGTCTATAATTGCACTTTCATCATTTGTTCTTGGCGATGCTCCTCCCGTCCCTGTTCCCTTCCTCCCAAAATGACACTTCTGTTTTCACATCACAGATATCTCTCTCTGCCTCTCTCCCTCTCTTTTTCCTTCTCCTTCTCCACTTCCCTCTTCCTCTCATCCTCCTCTTCTCTTCCTTCAGGATCTCTGTTTTCCCCTTTTATGTTTGCTATTCGTATCTCATGACCTACACAGACATGCACACATATACAAATACATACATACATACACACATATATATATAGTATATAGAGAATACATATTTATTTGCAAGCAGAGAGAGAGAGGGAAAGAGAGAGAGAGAGAGAACACACAGAGAGTATGGGCACAAAGGGCCTCCAGCTGCAGCAAATCCACTCCAGATGCATGCTCCACTTTGTGCATCTGGCTCTGTGTGAGTGCTGGGTTGGACTGCAGTCAAGTGCCTTAACTGCTGACCCGAGTCCCCAGCAATCCTACACCCAGGTATTTACTTGAGCCATCTCTCCAGCCCTGTATTCTAGTGTAAAAAACCTAAGAAGCAATAAAACGCTCTAATCTTAGTTGGACATAGTAGCACACATCTCTACTCCCTGCAATTGGAAGGCTCAGCCAGGAGGCTCATGAATTCAAGGCCAGTCTGACCAACCTAACAATGGCCTATTTCCAAAAACAGAAACAAAAACAAAAATAAAACATAAAAGGATAACAAGTAGTATGTTTTTATAAAATGTGAAAATGCAAAGTAATTACTACTGAATGTATAAGCTGGCAGGTTTTTTTTTTCAGGAGTATTATCTCCAGATCAACACCATCATGCCTGTCAGCTTTACCTATTTTTAATAACATTTTTTTGTGTGTGTGTACCTGGCTTTTTTTGCTCAATAAAATATCCAAGATCCACCCACTTCTTTATGCAAGCAAGTGCCTTTAACTGCTGAGCCATCTCCCCAGGCTGCATCTACATCAGTAGGTATACTACTATGCATATGTTTTATGCTATCTCGTATTCTACAATTTATTTGTTCTGTTGATAGATGCTTGAGTTGTTTGTACATTTCAGCTAGTAGGAATAAAGCTGCTGTGAACATTTTGCACATGCTTATTTTTCTCAAGTAAATACCTGCGTGTAGAATTTTTGGTGACTAGGGTCACACATACTCCCAGACAGATGGATAGTTTCAGGAAATAGATGAAGCACTTTTTATAATGCTCTAGGGTTTGAGTTGCTCCGTACCTTCCTAACATGTGGCATTGCTACCTGTTTTCATTTAGTCATCTTTGTGGGACAGTAGTAATAGTTCATTGAAGTTATTTGTATTCTACCATGAGCCATTATGATAAATATTTTATATGTCTACTAGCCAATAAGGTACCCTGTTTTTGAAGTACTTATGTAAGTCTTTTTTAAAAAAAACTAATTAAAGTTAGTTTTTAAATATAATACAAACATACATATATTGTTATCTGGAGGAATGCTCTGTATATTCAGGATATAAGCCATGTGTGTGGAGATGATTTTCTGATGAGCTTTTGTTAGCAGGATGTTACTGCGGCTTCAGTTAAGTATCCTCATTCATTTTTTTTTTCTAGCCCAGGCTGGCCTAGAACTCACTGTGATCCTCCTACCTCTGCCTCCTGAGGGCTGGCATTAAAGGGGGGCTCCACCACGCCTGGCTTCTGCATTCTTTTACACTTAGTATGCTTGGTCTCTTGTTTGGGAACCCTGCCTAGGTGCAGGTCACAGAGATGTCCTTATTGTTTGGCTTTGATATTTAGGTCTATGATCTGCCTTTGGGAATCACTATAATTTATATTTCTTTTTAAAGGAATTTCCCTTCTTCACTCCCTTGCTATTTTTTTTTTCTCCCTGTGAGATCTTGTTTTTTTGTCTTAAGTCTCAGTGTTATAAAACTCATTGCTCTATGGTTTGATGCAAGACTGGTTTTGGTCATTGTGTATGTATGAGAAGTGTCCTTTCATTCTGAAAAGTTTTTCAAGTCTTGAAAAATAATCTCCTTTATCTTCTCCCTCCATTATCTTTCCACAACTCCTGATAGTCAGTGATTGGTCCTCCAGGGTTCATTGTCCAAATTGTTAATTTTTTAATTTTCATTTTGTAACTTTTACCTTTTGATATATTTATCTGGAGATTCCTTAACCTCACTACCACACTTCCCCATTGATTGCTTTATTAGCTTTCATTTCTAGTGCCCAAGAGCATTTCTGTTTTGAGTATTTTGAGGGGTCAGCCCTCACGCTGCAAGTGCTTTATTTCAGTTGAGCCTTTTCGTTTGTGAGATCAGCTTTCTTCCACCCGGGAGAAGCTAGTGAGGAAGAATAATTATCAGTATAGTACTTTTTTTGCTTCTGGCAAATGTTCAGAGGCGTTGTGAGTATTTTATGGTGCTTTTTCTTTTTTAGTGGACTTAGATTCTTGAATAATTTTAAGCTCAGGAAATACTCAAGTGATTAGTCATCTCCAGCATCTCCAGATTGTAACTATGAGCAAAACTGTTTACAAGACATTAACACCTTTTTGTTGAGTGTGTTTTTCGCTGCTACTTACTTTCCTATTCATATTGCTGTTGTGTTTGCATCACACACACTATGCGTTCTCCCATGGTCTTCCCTGTCTTCTGTGTATATCCAAATGTCCGTTCTCAGTGCATAGCCCTCTCTTGAATTACAGATATATCAGAATTCCAGTGTAAAAAAGCGAACACAGTAGTGCCCAAACTTATTACCCCTTCAGAACTGTGGTTTGGTGACTGACGTTGACATTCATTTTGTCTGAGCAAGAATCGGAGTCATTGATGAGTCCTCATACTTCTTTATTCTTCTACTGAATTCTGATGCTTCTTCTAGATGGCGCTCTCATCTGTCCCCTCCTCTTAGGTCTCACACTGTTTAAAGCTACTGAGATTTTGATTTAGTTTAGTTCTTGCAGCATTACCAAACCTATCCTGACTAACATACCTTCCAGTATGTGAGGCCAGACACCATATCTGTACATGTTTCTTACTGCAGGCACTTAAAAACATTTATTAGCTAATAGTAAGCTAGGAAATATAACAATATTTTAGCATCTGTGATGGATCTGGCACCATGCTAAGGGTTTTGGCTATGTTATTTATTCACTCTAACCCCATGTTGAAGATGTGACTTTTCCCACTTTACTTAGGGGGTTTGGGTGACTTAGTCAATATCACAGAAACCTAAGCTGATTCTCAAGCTTCCACATATTCCATCTTCTGAGGCTTGAGAAGTTAATGGACGAAGAATCGTGTGCTGGGAGGTCCCTGACAAGCAGACATTCCTGTCTTGGACCTTGTGAAGGACAACTAAACAAGCATCAAATCCAAGAGTCAAGTCAGTAAATAAGCAAAATTGGAAACATGCTTTTAGCATCTAATGGGAAATGGAGAATTGTTTAGATAACTTTCCAGTTCTTGAAGAAAGCCAATCACATACACTGCATCCAATGAAAATTCCTTCTGTACTTCAGAACACAAGCCAGTGCAGGGTCATGTTGGCCTGGTCCAGCTCGGGCTGGAAGGGCTGCCCTCTGCAGTTTGACGGTCTCTGAATGTGGTCTAGTGAGCAATGGTGAGGCATGGCCATTGGAACATTATCAGAAAAATATTCATGTGTCAGCTGGCTACTGAGGCAGCTGACAATGGACTTACGTGGGCTGAAGATCCAATGAAGACATGCTCAAAGTTCCTCAGAAGAATGTCTTTGAGTTTTGTGGCTATTGAAGGGGCACAGGCACAGCTAAGAAGCTGGTGTGCCAGGCTAGAAAGAGTTTCCAAAGTGAGGCATCACAGCCTGAGGGGCAAAGGGCTGAAGAAAATCAGTACCTGCCAACTGGAGGGTTTTCTCATTCGTGTAGGAAACCACAGGGAATGTTCCCTGGCTGATGTGAACCACAGAGTTGGGCTTTGACCTGGAACATTCTCTTTTCCTTAAGCGGGTATGCTTGGCTCTCTGTTGACTTTTATTTGTTTTATTAGTGCTTTCTTACTTTGACTTTTGACACTATATAATATGGCATTTTCATGTCACTGTATATAATATAATGCACTTATGTGTATCTGGGGAAGTCAAATGGCATTTGCCCAGTCAGCTTTAGTACATTTTTTGTTGTTGTTTTTTTCGAGGTAAGGTCTTGCTCTAGCCCAGGCTGACCGGGAATTCACTATGTAGTCTCAAGGTAGCCTCAAATTCTTGGCGATCCTCCTACCTCCACCTCCCAAGTGCTGGGATTAAAGGGGTGCACCATCACCCCACCCGGCCAGCTTTAATATTTTTTGAAAGCTGGGGCCTGTAGACCATTGCTAAGTGCCTAGCGTGGTGCTTGGTGCATTTGTAGCTCTCCTGACTGACTCAATTTGTGTCACCCTGGGGGAGCAGCGGCAGCTAGTCACCAACCATGCCTTTGATTCCCAGGATTCAAGGACACATAATACAAATGTCCTTTGGACTTTAGTTTGGGCAGCAGAGTTTCTGAAGTCATTTAGTTTCTGAGTTTTGAGAGTGAGCAGTAAGGGTTTGGAGAGCATAGGTGTTTTGATTGTAATAGGAATTTAATTTTTAAAAAATATCTTTTTAAATTTATTTGCAAGGAGAGAGAGAGAGAGAGAGAGAGAGAGAGAGAGAGAGAGAGAGAGAAAGAGAGAGAGAGAGAGAGGAGACAAAACAGAGAGAATGGGCATGCCAGGGACCCCAGCCACTGCACTTGAACTCCAGATGTACATCTGTCTTTCCTTGGGTACTGGGGAACCAAACCCAGGACAGGCTTTACAGGCAAGAGCATTAAAACTCTGAGCCATCTCCCCAGCCCAGGAATTTAATTTTTGAAAGTGACCCAGCAACAAGATGAGAGAGTGGTAAATGGCATTGGAAGAAGAGCTTATTACAGTTTTAAAAAGGAGGGAAGACAAGAAGCAACACAGAGCCTCCTGGAGGAGCTTGGGGACAGGTGGTGAGAAGACCCATTGTTAGAATGGAAATGACCACGAGAAACCACTCTGAAAGGAAAGGTTTTAATAGGAGGAAAAGTGAGCTGCCAGGCTATTTTCACCAAAGGTGGCGAAAAAGCACAAGGCAGGTTTAGATCAGGGCTTTTAAGGGGAAAATGTTCAGGTTGGGGCCTGGTTGGTCATGTGAGGTTGGGTGGAGGGCTCAGGGGGACATGCTCTCAGGATCAGGAGGGATCGGAAGGACAGTCCCTCGGGCCAGGTGTGGCTCTTGTTTAGGGAGGAAGTCTTTATCAGTCTTTATCTTTGACTCTTGTTGATACTGAGGCTGGTTTGGGAAGAGGATCAGGATGTAGCCTGAATTCCGACCTTACACCCATGAAGTGAGGGCTAATGTAGCCTCTGCAGGACAATGGGCAGGTCAAGGTAAATAGTTTGGGATTGGAAGTTTGAATAATTTCAGTGGGCACTGGGTTATAATTCTGGTGGTCCGTGTTTGCTTGATACATAGCTCTGAAATGATTTAGGGTAGGGAAAAGAACGGCTTGATGAGAATTAGATAAAGCAGATGGACCTTCTGATTACACACGACACATGTCACTCAAAGGCAAACTGTTTACTAACTCTAGGAATTAGCTGGTGCTTGGGAGGGGCAACATCCCCCAGACCAGAAAGTTCTTCCAAGATACAAAGTCATTGTAAGTACACAGATGCTAACAAATACGTAAATAATACACATGCAATTACATGTGAACTTTCTTCTGCAGCAGCTGATCAGCAAGTTCTGAGTCCTTTCACCAGCCACTTGCCTTCCTCTTCTCGGCCTGCAGTCTGAGCTTGGAGTTTTTACTCAGAGCCTTGCCCCAGGCCATCCAGCTGGCTGCTGATGGATTAGAGATTTAGTCTCTTCTGAGTGCACCTTGGAGGTTTATTACACCTCACAGAGAAGATAGTTTGGCTCCACCTGCTGCTTGAGGCAGCATCACGGTTGTTAAGGCACTTGGAATGTGAATGGTGGTAATTAAGCCCCAAGTTTAGCACAGGCTGAGCCGGAGAAAGAAAGTTCGAGTCTGGACTAGTGCTCACAGGCCCCACACTTCCTTTAAGTGGCTTTGGTGCCAGCTGAAAGGGTTCGCTTTTTTTTTCCATCTTTCCTTAAGCTTCCAATTTGGCCATACATCAAAATCCGAGGTGAGGCCTGAAACCCAGGGTTTCTGCAGCTCTAACATGTTGGTAGCTGCTTGCGGCTGTCTGAGGGCGGCAGGCAGGCTCTGTGCCCACGGTGATGTGGCTGTACCTAGACAGTCTAACCAAGCCCAGGGGAGAGTGTTCCCAGGGACCCTAGGGAGCTTGGGGGAGGGGAGCCTTGGAGGGGGATTCTCTGTTTGGTTTCTTCTTCCGTTAGTTCCCAGCTCTTGCTGTGTGTGTTTGTGATGCAGCAGAAACTCAACACCCTGGCATCTGTTTCAGAATGCATGTAGAAGAGGGGTTGTTGAAAACATAATGCTTCCTAAATGCCTGCCCTGAGGATACCTTTAAATGCCAAGTGGGGTGCCCTTGAGTTCCTTAAAGACCAGCAAAGCCATTGGGAACTCCTTGGGAGTGAGATCAGCCTTCCAGACCAAGCCCATTTCCTTCTGAATTTAGCACTGTGACCTCTGGTCACTGCCTTAAACCCAAGAGCTTTTGTTATCTCTTGGCATAGGGTAACACTCAACAGCCCCTCAGTGAGGAAGGTGGATTCTCTTTCTTTATGGATGAGGAACTGATACGGGGTTTTATTATTTTGGGGGTGTTCAAATGCAAACTCCAAACCTGAGTTCCTGCCTGCTTTTAACCAAAGAATTGGATAAACCAGGCTGGGAAGGATGATTATTTAATCATTCTATTTATTAAAAAGTCAGGAAAGAGTCCAAGACCAAGGAAGGGTGGAATAGGAATACCCACATGGTCTAAGGGCCCAGGTAAAAATTCATGAGCCTACAGGGAGACAAAAATATCGTTTCCACCTTTCCTACCTCTTCCATGGGCAGATCAAAGCCTTCCCGGTGGTGAGAACCTCAGTTGCCAGGTGGTATCCAAAAGCATTGTGAGCAGCCAGGCTTTTTATTTCAGGTCCGGAGCTGAATCCAAAAGAAGTCAGCATACCTGGGTGCAGCATCTAGAAGGGGCTGGACTTGAACCCTGCACCTGAGCAACTCCAGCTCTCTGGCAGCTGCTACAGACACAGGGATCCACCGGGCAGACAGGAACCAAGATTACTCTCTCCTATGGGCCTCTCTGTCTCTGTCTACCTGCCTCTTCATAATGGTGCCTATCACCCTTTCAGAACAGAGGCACAGGACATCATGGAATAGGACAGAGACACCTAGTCAATGGCAGAAAGAGGATTTGAATATCTACTGTCTCAACTCTGCTCTTCTGGACCTGGCAGAACGGTCCTTCCCTTCTCTAGACAATGCAGATTTTTTCACAAGTCTTGCTGGCAGAGGGAGGAACAGATAGTGTTCAGGACTAACTTGGCCCATAGCAAGTACTCAGGGAAGGTAAGCTCTTATCACTCACTGTCAGCCTCTGAATCTCTTTCACTCTTTGGGGCCCTAGAAAGTGGGTGGGACCAGAGAGCTCAGATTCTCAGGTAAGTTTATAGAAGAACATTGTCCCAGAGTATTTAATAGCTGGATTCATGTGCTATTCTCCCCTGTTTACTGACTTCCGAGACAATCTGATAGGGTCATATGCCACCTGTCAGCTAGGCGCAAACTATCCTTGTCTTCAAAGCAACACCAGTCAGTTCTCCTCACAGCTTCTCCGCCATACTTCCCACCCAGCCTGGGGATTTGCAGCTGACAAGCTAGGCAAGAGAGCTGGCTTGCCCCTGGGGGGGTGACCTGTGGTGGTCGTGCTGGCTTCGAGGGGCATCTTCTCTCTGTGCCAGGTGATTCTTTGTGCCATGTGTACCACCCATCAAGCACCATCTAAGCTCAGAGAGGCGTGTGCGATGTAAGTTTCCCAGAAAGGAGGGCAGATGGCTTCCTTTGGCCAGCTTTGTGCAGCCAGAGGAGAGATCGTGGATCGAGACAATCACCATGACTAGTTTTTTTAGGATTGTTTTCATGATGTCTCAGCCCCTTTCTTGTCCCCACCTTCTTTCTCCTCTGGATTAACTAAACAGGATGAAACAGATTTGTGTCACCGCAAAATACAGCTTAATGACATGTAAGGGAACATTCTTGTCTGTAAAAATAATTAAAAGGTAATGAGTGGATACAAAACTCCATTCACAAGGACCCAAAAGCCTTTAAAAACAGTTTTCCCAATTAAAAGAGCACTCACACATTTCTTTCTATTTTGAAAACATGAGAAGATATCAATCAGTTCTTCCATTTTCCAGAAACAATCCTTTACTAGTTTGTAGTTTTTTTTAGGATCATTAAAGTGGCATCTATAAACATTTTGTTTCATGAAGTTGAGATTGTTTTATATTCCAGGGTGTTTTTGATTCACATATAACACTTTATTAGAAACTTTGCATCAGTAGGTATATATTTTTGAGAAACTCAGGACGAGTTAGGTACGAGGGCAGGTGGCTGCCGGGCTTGAGGGGTTTGCCACATAGAGTCAGCACCATGGCCAGGAAACCTGTGTGGAAACAGGCCTTCTTTTTAATGGACTGAAAATTAATTTTTAGCTAAAAATTCATTCTCTTAAAGAAAATCAAGCTTAGAAAGAAATCAATACTGTTTGTGTAAAGCATCCGTTCAAGAAGGTAGTTTCTGAGTGTGGGCAGTGCCAATGTAAAAAACATAGCTTTCATCTCAAAGGAAATAAGAGTTTATTCTGGAGCAAATGTGAATGACCACAGCCCAGGAACACAGGTTTAGATTACCCAACTACTCAACTATTAAGTTTCATAAAGTTTTCATAGCAAAAGAATAAAGAAAGTCATAAATAAAGTTTTCAAAAACAGATCAGGTTAGGTGGGTTATAGCAGAGTGGGGAAATCTCTGATATAGATCTCAGATCTTAGGTGATGGCATTCTTAGTCTTTGGGTTGGTGGAAGCTAGGGGGTCTGTTTGTACATTCCAAAATGATTTACCTAAAGTCACAAGGATGTTAGATCACACACACAGGTGGGTGATAAATGACCAGTCATTTAGGGACTAAAGGTAACCCAAGATAATTTCGGCTCCCAATCTGTAATATTCCAACTCTACATAGCTTTGAAGTTTTAATCAGTTAACCAGTACAAAAATTTTTTATTAAAAATTCAGTATTAAAAAGTTATTAAGTGTAATTGTGCAAAAAAAGCAACAGTCATGAAAAATAACCAAGATTATTTATAGAAGGCAATGCTTTAACACATTTGTATCAGAAGAATGGAAAATACTATCTGGTGTGTTTTGTCAATCGATGGACTGCTTCCCTGAGCCCCCTGCAAATGAGCAAGGCTTCTAGAAGTTTACAGTTACTGAACTCAGAGTTTTGCTTTTTTCTTATCTTAAAAAAAAATCTGGAACTGCAGCAATCTCCTATTCCTCAAATTATCCTGTAAACTTCTTTTAAAAATAAAAGAGGTGTGTGTGTGTGTGTGTGTGTGTGTGTGTGTGTGTGTGTGTGTGTGTGTGTTTGAGGGTGGTCACTTGGCAAGAAGTTGGGAGCTCTAAGCTGTCCCTGTAGAGGGTTTGGGGAAGCAGAGTCCAGTTCCTGGGCCCAGGGGATCCACAAGGGGACTCTAGTTACCAAATGATGAAGCCCTATTCCACCTCTCCCCCCCCC
>PVHP010023181.1:0-27618 GCA_004024765.1 Zapus hudsonius
ACACTTGTACACACATGCACACATATGCACACACATGTACACACGTGCACGCACTCACACACATGTGCACACACACTCACGCACACACACTCAAGTTTGCATAAAAGAAAAGGTGGAAATAGAGCCAGGTGTGGTGGAGCACAGGAGGCAGAGGTAGGAGGATCACCATGAGTTCAAGGTCACCCTGAGACTACACAGTGAATTCCAGGTCCGCCTGGATTGGAGGGAAAGACTACCTCAAAAAACCAAAACAACAGCAACAGAGGTGGAGAGGAGAAGGGTTTGGTGACCACTTGGCTGGCTGGGTCTTGACTGAGAGCAGCTCATTGCCACTGAGGCTAAGCAAGAGTGTCTTATCTTGTCAGGAACACCTGAGTCAAGTAGCCAACCTAAGTAAGCCTGGTACAAGCTTAATCCCCCAGGGAAATGCAAGAGTCAGTGTGGAAGGTGCCTCCAAGTGATTGCCCACGAAGGTCAACACATGGCAGTGTTTCTCCATCTGCTCCTGCCAGCCTCCGGCAGGGGCTGCTGGACAGAGAGTGAGGCCTCTGGCTCTTTCAAAATACTTTAGCATAGATGTGTGGGTACCAGTTGATGAACGGAAGTCCCCATCACCGTGGTGCTAGCCACTGAAAGGAAGGATGTTCCCACAACATAATCCTGGGGATTTTGATTGAGGAAAGGTTTCTCCTGTGTGTAGAACGAGTTGACCAAAGGTTCTACCCTCATCCAGATTGCCTGCAGGAAGGAAGGCTGAGGAGTCCTTTCTCCATCCTCTGCTGCCTGTGGGCAGAGAAGCGATGGGCCACCTCCCTCCCTCCCTCTGTTCTCTGTACTGTCTCCTTCCACTGCCTGCATCAAGTGAAAGAACCCACCTTCCTCTTCTTCCTGGGTTCACACAGTGGAGACCTGGACCCCTTCCAGATCTATGCCTGGCAGGTAGCTTCTCGATAGCCGTCCTTAAATGAAAGAATCAGTGTCATCGTTTCCCAATTTACAGTCGACTTTGGCTCCGCAGCATTTATAGGATCAAGTGATGACATTCAAGGTCATCCCCAATGCCCTGCCCTAATCGCTCATGCAGGTCTCACGACCCTCTGCTCTTCTGCATGGAGTTATGGATCATTTGGCTAAAACGGCTATTTTCACTCCTTTGGGTTTTATCCAGGCTGTCTCCTCTGCCTGGAACATTCTCCTTTCCTCAGCCTGTGGATGACTAATTATCCTCGAACCTTCCTCCTCTGGGCAGTCACCCCACCTTCTCACAGGAGGTATGGGATGAGCAATCAGCAGAGCCAGCGTGCTTGGGGTGGGCACTGGCTAGCGGAGACAGAGAGCCCCCCCCCCTTTAAACATGACTTTCTCAGGAAACAACAGCTCGGAGGGGTCAATCTGGAAAACAATTTGGAGTCTCTGTGTATGTGGTTTGGTTTGAACCAATGAAACTCAGAGGAAGAGGCACCTGCAGTTCTGTTTCTAGGCCCTAAAATAATTCATTCATTCATTCACTCTTTCAACACACTGTGCCATTAAGCATCATGCAAGGCATGACACAGACACACAGGTGACCCAGGCCATGTCCTCATGACACACAGACACACAAGGTGACCCAGGTATGTCCACACGACAAACAGAAACACAAGTAACCCAGACTATGTTCCCATGACATGAACACGCACTGACCCAGGCCCTGTCTGCACAACACACAGACACAAACTGACCCAGGCCATGTCTGCGTGACACAGACATACAAGGTGACACGGGCCATGTCTTTCATGTCACGATCACACCTCGTGGTTTCCAGTGAGTTGAAAGAGCCTGTAATAGCAAAGTACAGGAGCAATGGATTATAACCCCCTACACAAAGGACGTGACTGAGAGTTCACACTGTCGTCAACAGTCAAGTAAATAACAGAGAAGCCACAACATTTTCCTGTACACGGTTCTAATAAATAAGTATTCAAGGAATGTTGAAAATTTGTTTAAAACTCACCATTTGGCAATCACCATATTAATAATGTTTGGGAGCAATAATCCAATTCCAGTGCTAAAATTAGCAAACACATGTGTGATGAGAACAGGGCTTTTGCATAATCTCTAAGTACCTCCCCACAAGATGCCAATTAATTAAAGGCAAAGATAATAAATGTGGGCAGAAGCCTGACAGATGCCACCTTAATCAGGTACCCAAAGAAAACATCACCAAGACACGCTAACACCATGTCTGACAAACTCGTTGTAAGAGGCATTCCCCCCAAATGACTGGCTAGCACTTTTTTTTTCCCAAAAATGCACCATGTTTAAGGAAGCCTGGGGACTTTCTCAGATTAAAGGCCTCTCTGGAGACATGCAATTAAATTCATTGCAGAATCCCAAAAAGGACATTGGTGGGGAAAATATGAAAGCCTGCTGATTTTCCAGAAGGATTCTATCAATGTTCATGTCTTGTTTTTTTTTCTAATTTAGTATGATCTATGAGTTATCTTCTCATTGCTGGGAAAATACCTGACCAGAAGCAGCTCATGGAAGGAAAAGATTGATTTTGACTTACAGCTTCTATCATGGTAGGGAAAGCATGGCCGGAACATTCTTCACACGTTGACATCATGTCTTCACATTAGCAGGGAGGAGGCAGCAAGAGTGAACTGAGCCCAGCAATTGGATCTGGACGATAACATTTCAAAGCCCATTGCCAAGTGACACACTTCCCCCAGCAAGTCTTCACCTCACAAAGGCTCCACAACCTTCCCAAACAGTGTCACCAACTGGGAATTCAGCATTCAAGCATGTGGGACTATGGGGGACATTTGACATTCAAGCCACCACAGTGTGTTTATCAAGGACGCTAGTTACCATTAAGACAAAACAAGTGACTTTCCAACTTTTCACAGTATATGAACCATTGCCTGCAGGTGGGAAGAGAATGTGTGCAAAGTAGATCCTGAACTTAGAGAACAGTGCTGTTGGACACCATCAGGTCTTTTACGACAAGAAGTGGGGTGTCGGGCAGGGAGATGGATCAGCCAGCGGGTAAAGCGCTTGTTGCACAAGTATGAGGATCTTGCTTGGATCCCCAGAGCCCACATAAAGCTGGACGTGGTAAATGTCTTCTGCAATCCCTGTGCATCTACAGCCAGATGGAAGGTAGAGACTGAGAAGCTCAACTGAGAAGCTCAATAGAGTCCTCAGAAGCTTACAAGCCAGCCAGCCTGGCAGATGCAGCAGAGAGCAAGAAGAGACCCTGTGTCCCACAAGGTGGAAGATGAAGAAGCAGCACCCAAGGGCTGCCCTCTGACCCCCACACATGCACTGTGGCACACGCATGCCCACACCCACACACATCCACACTCACACATATCCACACTCATCTGTGAGTGCGTGCACACATGCAGAGTTTTAAAAAACAGAAGTATAACAAATAGATGATTTGCACAACACAGCATAATTCTGCTTTTTCCTATTCATATCTCTTCAGAATGATCCTTTTGTGACTCTGTCCCACCCTCTTGACTTGAAGCTGGACGGGTACTTCAAGTAACAGATATGAGAAATGAGTGCCATTGGATCAACAGAAGCCTTGTATATGTCTAGTTATTTTCCTTGAACTCAGCCTGCCCTCCCCCCACCCCCAGTGAAAAGGGAGTCATCACAAAGCACAGACTTGCCAGCAGACATGGGAAGGAAATGACGTGCTGGTGAAGTCAGCAGCTGACCACAAACACGGGAGGGAGGGAGCCCCATAGAGATCAGTAACCCCAGTCCGACCTGCATGCCCACAGTGCCATATAAACAGCCATTATTCACTGTTGAATGCCATCGAGTCATGACGTTTTCAAGCAGTAATGATAACTGATATAAGGAACAATGTTTTCATATCTCTCTATTCTGTAACACTCATCTCTAGGCACAGGGACTATTAGTGATTCCTCTCTTTGTGTCAAACAGACTTCAGCGGTTACCATCTCGTTGCTGGGATGAAACACCTGACCGACGGCAGCTGATGGAAGGGAAAGTCCCAAGGGAAAGCTTCATCATGACAAGAAAAGCTGGGCAGAGCAGAGGCTGGGCATCACATCTTGTCGTATCAGCTGGGAGGGAGCAGCAAGTGTGAACTAGCTCTGCAAACCCAGTAGGGGAGGACTGATAAACCTCAAGGCCCCGCCCCCAGTGACACACCTCCTTCAGCAAGGCTCCACCACCCAAATCCTCCCAGCTGGGGATTGAGTGTGAGGTTGATCACAAACACGTGAGGCTGTGGGGGACACTTTACATACAACCCACCACATAGACTAATAAAAATCCATGGATCTTCAGATTAAGAAAGGCAATCTGGGCCGAGATGGCTTTAGTGAATAAAGCACTTACTGTGGATCCCTAGAAACCCGATGCTATAACTCATGATCGTCATTCCAGCATTCCTATGGTGAGGCGGGAGGCAGAGACAGGAGAAGGTCCTAGAAGTTTATAGACCAGTTAGCCTGTGTAATGCAGTGCTGAGCAAGCGAGACCCTGTCTCAAATAAGGTTGGAGGTGAGGACCAACGTCCAAGGTTGTCCTCCAACCACTACACACATGTGTGGTACACATGTGCCTGAGCGGAAAGGAGGAGAAAGAGAAAGAGGGAGGGGGAAGAAGAGGAGAAAGGCAATCTACAAGGCTGGGGATGGGGCTCCGTGGCAGAATTCTTGCCTAACATGGCTAAGGCCCCAGGTTCAATTCCCAGCAACACACACACACACACACACACACACACACACACACACACACACACACACACACACACGCAAAGCCCTGCAAAGGAGTTTTATTGAATGAGGAAACAAGGCCCAAGCAAAGCCAAGCTGGGCAGCTGGGCAATTCCTCAGGACCCCAGGAATCGTGGGGGACAAGGAGAGTTGACCCTCTCCTTAAGGGGTGACCAACAATCCCCAGAGGTACATGTTGCAGGATAGAAGCCTCAGGAGTGAGATGGCTTGGTGGAGGTCAGCACCCAGGAGAAATCTGTCCCAAAGGACTGTCCCAAAGAGGATGCAGTGGGGAGATGGGGAACAAAGGTGTAGCAAAGCTGAGGCAGGCAGGAGAGGGAGGCCTGTGGGGTGGGGGTCAGCTAGTCAGAGCCACAGAGCCCCTTGAGCCTGGGCTGAATGAAGTGTCTCCCAGTCGAAGAATAAAGCAAGACTCCCAGGAAATGAAACAACACGGTAAAATTCCAGGTTAGATCCCAGCAATGGTAGCTTGCTGGATCCCATTCCAAAGTGCTCGGGGCCCCTCTGAGACAGAGCCACAAAATAAGACTGAGGGAGCAGGTGGCGTAGGAGCGTGTGGCTCTTTGGTATGAGGATGTGTGCCTCCACAGAGAAAGTGGCACTTGGGCTGGGATGATGGCTCAGCAGTTAAAGGAGCCTGCTTGCAAAGCCTGCTGACCTGAGTTTGATTCTCCAGTACTCACACAAAGCCAGATGCACAAAATGGCACATGCGTCTTGAGTTGGTTTGGGGTGGCAAGAGAAGGTGGTATCTCTCAGATCAGAGTCTCAACCACCGCTTCCCAGTGCACAGCTCACACCCACTCAAATGCCATGAGAGAAGCCATTCTGTGTCCTTGGACAGGCTCAGCACTGGTCACTGACTGTGTGGCCTGCCTTTATCTGTCTGGGGACACAGGTTCACACCCCAATGTTGCAACTGATCTTTTCCCTCAGGCCTTCTTTCCTTCTGTGAGAAGGAAATGGCCAGGAGAGCCTCTTCCCCAGCTCTGTAACCCTAGCATGAGGACCCTGGTGTTTCCAGAAACTGGCTGTCATCTGGCCACAATGCTGAGACCCACACCCACCTAACTTCACAGATCACCAGAAAACAGTGCTCAGCAAATGCAGGCTGTTCTGATATTCTAATTAAGAAGGAAGAATGAAGGGGAAGAGAAAGGCACAAAATAGGCAGAAGAAATATGACTAATCAGGATTCTTTACGAGGTAGGCGAGGTAGGCGGGAAGGAGACAGAGCACGTGGTGGGGGAGCATCCCAGGGGGCAGGGGTCACTCACCTGGGAATCTCTCCTGCTTCAGCTCAGGCCTCCTCAGTGTCGCCAGCCAAGTTCCCCTACACTTGGAGCAAACCAAACCTGGGTTTTCTTTCCAACCCAGCTCAGCTCCTTCTTCGCTTTCATTTCCCCTCAAGACATAGACAGCTATTAAAATACCTTACATAGGGCTGCAGGTGTAGCTCAGTAGGTAAAGCGCTGGCCTAGCATGCATGAAGCCCTGGGTTTGATCCCTAACACCACATAGATTGGGTATGATACCACATACTTGTAATCTCAGCACCCAGGAAATAGAGGCAGGAGAATGAGGGATTCAAGGCCATCCTCAGCTACATAGTGAGTTGGAACCAGTCTGAGATACAGGAGACTATCTCAAAGAAAAAAAAAATTCTGCAGAGCTCTCAGCCATACACAACCCTTTCAGATTCCATGATTAACCCTGAAGGCCCTTCTGCCCTTTTCTCTTTGAACTCAGTCACTTTGCTTTTTACCTGGACAGGTGAGTGGGTACGAATGACAGAGTGTAATGGCATCTGGTGTCATGTGCCAGTAAGAGAAAGGGTACTCAGTAAACATGAACAGTACATTTTCCCCCTCTGAGTCTGGTTCAGGAATCATACATTCTCTGATATCCTGGCACTATATATAAGCTTCAGAGGTGAGCTTCTTAGCACAGAACTACTAGCCACGTATGGTTACCGAGCCCTGGAAATATGTCTAGACTAACCTGAAATGTGCCATGGTGTGAAACGCACACACGCTCTTAAAGACTTGGCGTGAGAGTGAAGAACATAAGTTTTCAATAATTTCCATATTGATTGAATGTTGACATTTTAATATGAGGCATATAGAAGATATATATGTGTGTATGTCTATGCATTAAGTGAGATATTTTATTATTGGGCTGGGGAGCTGGCTCAATGGATAAAATGCTTGCCATATAAACGTGAGGACCTGAGTTCTGGTCCCCAGAACCAACGTAAAGCCAGGTGCATCTGTTATCACAATGCACCTATGGCAAGCAGGGAGACAGGAGATCTCCCAAAGATCTCTGCTCATCTAGCCTGGTGAATGCAGCAGTGAATGGAAGGCTCTGCCTCAAATGAGGTGGAAGGTGGGGATTGACGCCTGACCTCTGACCTCTACATGCGCACTGTGGCACGTGCACACCCACACTCACACATATGAACACACAGGAGAGAGAGAGAGAGAGAGAGAGGGAGACAGAGAGAGAGAGAGAAGGGAAGGAAAGAAGAAAGGGAAGGAAGCAAAGAAAGTATTCATATTAATTTCACCTATTGATGGCTACTAGAAAAGTTATAATTACAAATGAGGCTATAATTATACTTCTGTTGCAGGGGAAACTGTTCTAGAAGTTTCTGAAAGGATTCAGGACTTCTTTATCCTACATATTAGTAAATGGCCCTTGATCCATGAGCAGACATGACAGTTACACAGTCCACACTTAACTTTCCAATGTTTGGTCTTATTCTTGTGTAGACAGCCAAGAAAAACAGACATGTAAAGAAAGAAAGAAAAAAACCCAAACTGAACATGAAAAGGAAAGAAAAAAAGGTAGTGTAGGACAGGAAGGAGGAGGTAGAGGAGGAGACCCTGAAGGAGAAGGAATGGAAAGACTCAGGGGAAGGAGCAGAGAACCTGGGGGGGGGAGGATCTGAGAGGAAGAGGAGAAGACCAGGAAAATGAAGGAAAGAAAATACAAGAAGTAGAGAAAGACTTTCACCTAATATTGCGTAGACATGGAAGGAGACATCACACTTGTTAAACCTCACAGCACCGCAGAGAAGAAAGACATATCAGATAGGGATCCTGGGAAAGAAAAGTGTAATAGTCAAACTTTGAATTCAGTAGAAGAGTTGGAACACAGGAGAGCAAGATGACAAAGTCTTAAATAATAGAAGACCAAGGATAAGGAAGTTAACCAGTGTGCAGTGCTGGGCAAGCCGAGTAGCCTTCCTTTGTGCTGTGAGTCATAGAAATAAATACATCTCTTACTGCATAGCAACCAGTCCACATAGACACTCACACAATGTACTATTATGTTATACGATGTGCCCTGGTAGCCAGAGCTCTCCAGAGCAATAGATCCCACAGAATACACACAGACACAAGAGGGGGTGTATTGTGGGAATTGGCTCACATATTTACGGAGGCTGAGTGAGTAGTTGTATGATGTAACTTATACAAGTTAGAGAGAGTCCAAATCCATAGGAGCCAGTGGTAAATCTCAAGCCAGGACAAAGGCCTGAGATCTGGGGTGGGGGTGGGTGCTGGAGGAAGGAAGAAAGGGCTTAGATGTAAGTCTTAGAACCCACAGGCTCAAGAAACAGGAGCTTCGTTACCTGGGGACAGGAGAAGATGGACGTACAAATTCAGGAAGAAAAAGTGAGTTTTTGTTCTAGCAAGGCCTGTGATGGTTAACTTGTTAACTTGACTGAATTGAGAATTACCTAGGTTATATGTTTCTGGGCATGTCTGTAGGGATGTCTTCCAGATATACCAGAAGGAAGACCCACCCTGAATGTGGGCAATATCATTCCATGGGCTGAGGACCCAGACTGAATGATCATGGAAAAGTAATGAGTGAATTCTACGTCAGCCTGGGCTAGCACGAGACCCTACCTCAAAAAAGAAAGAAAGAAGAAAGAAAGAAAGAAAGAAAGAAAGAAAGAAAGAAAGAAAGAAAGAAAGAAAGAAAGAAAGAAAGAAAGAAAGAAAGAAGAAAAGAAAGAAAGAAAGAAAGAAAGAAAGAAAGAAAGAAAGAAAGAAAGAAAGAAAGAAAGAAAGAAAGAAAGAAAAAGAAAAAAAAGATGGGGGTGAGTCGCAACACACCAACTTCTGGTCAAGTATTTTGTCCCAGCAACAAGGTAATAACTGATACAAAAAGGAAATATTTTCGTTGAGTTTCTTTGAACTATGGATCCAATAGAAAGGAATGAAAAGGCATATTTCTTTTTTTAAAACTCTTCTCATTAGCAAATCAGTCTGTTGACTGTTCATGAGAACTGAACACATCCTCGAGACCACTCACGTTAAGGATGGCTGAGTTGGGTGCTGCTCTAGTTGCTTTTTGCATTGGGGTAAGGAAAGATCTGACAGAACCAAACAGGGCAAGGAAAGATTTATTTCAGCTCAGTTTCAGAGGGTTTGTACCATCATGGCAGGAAAGACAAGACAGTGGAAGAAGCTCTGTCCATGGCATCAGAAGCGTGTAAGGCCCAGGGCAGCAGACAGTAAAAACAAAGCACCCAAAAGCAGAGGCCCACCCCTAATGATCCACATTCACCAGCCAGACCCCACCTCCTGAGGCTTCCACAGCTACTCCTTCCCAATGTCACCTCTGCCGGCAACAAGCCTTCAAGACACGAGCCTGTGCAGGATATTTAAGAGTATAATAAAAACAGCCACCCTCCGCATTGTTCTGCTTCCTGTGACAAAGACAGGAATGTCTGAAGAGAGGTACTGCGTTGGGCATTGGGAGGAAACTGGACTTTCCTCTGCCCGTGACTTGGGTTTTCTGCCCAGCTCATCAACCTCCTGCTTGGACTACCTTTATGTCCTTCCATGTACTATTCTAGTGACCTTGGACTCAAAGGGGTTTTAAGAGTGGTGGAGAATACTGCCCTGTAGCAAAACTGTAACTAAAGAGGGAAAAGTTCTCTCTGAAGTTATTGAAAAGACAAACCCCGCTTCTCGGCCTTTTGGCTAAGATCAAGTGAAAAGACAAACATATCTCATCCCAGCGGACGTTATCATTAATAAGCTGTAATGTGTTCTTGGATGACATGGGAGAGACCCTACAAAAGCGTCTTTCTTTCGCCAGGTTTCCTACAGGACACCTGTTAACAAGGGAATCAAGCAAATGCCCCAAATAACTCAGCTCCCTTACGTTAGACCCAACGTGCACAAAAGCCTTGGGTCTATCCCTCAGGGCTCCCGAAATTTCCAGGGAAGGAGAAAACATGTGCATGGTTTGTACCAAGTACCCCAGGAGGAAAACACCCGAGGAGGAGACTGAGCAAAAGTGGCTTTGACTGATTGAGATTTCTCCAACAGGCCCTCCGAGGCTCAGGGGACATGGCGGAAGAAAGGATGTCAGAGGCAGAGAATGGGGAGGAGCGCTGTGGTACACTGTCTACCAGACGCAAGTGGTTGGTGCATTCATGACCTCAGTGAAGACACAAGGAAGTAATGGGAGGGGATTATGATCAAAAACCATTGTGAACATGTACTAAATTGTTCAATAAAAAAGGTTTTTCTAGGGCTGAACAGATGGCTTGTGGTTAAGACTTTGCCTGCAAAGCAGAAGGACCTGAGTTCAATTCCCCAGTGCCCACATAAAACCAGAAATACAAGGTGACACATGTGTCTGGAGTTTGTTTGCAGTGGCTCTGGCATGCCCATTCTCTCTCTCTCTCTCTCTCTCTCTCTCTCTCTCTCTCTCTCTCTCTCTCTCTCTCTCTCTCTCTCTCATCAATAAATAAATAAATAAAATATTTTTTAAAAGGTTTTTCTAAAAGGTAGCAACCAGAGTGAACAGAAAGGGACGTGTGTTCAGAAGAGCCTGACCCTTCTCTCCTCCGTTTGGAGACGTCATCTGTCTCCTGATCCTTCCTCTCCTTTTTCTTGGCTGAGTTTCAGAATATTGAGTAGAAAAAAAATCTCCACCTGCCTCATGTCATCGTGACTCTCCATCATGCTCCTGCCGTGGCCTGTGGACGTACTTCCAGTGCTGACGTTGCTGTGCTGACCCCTTCCATGTGCATCCATTCGTTTGACCCTTGAAACTGCATGCGCCATTACAGATCTTTCAGTCATGAATCCCTGGGTCTCTGTGACGTGTTATTGACTCAGCCTCCCCATCCGATGGAAAATATGCCTCCAGCCAGTGCTGCCGAAATAAGCCAGAAGGGAAAGGCTTTTGTAGTGTGAGTTGTTTCTGGAAGATTCTCACAGGTTGTGGTCGGCACCTGTTGTTCAAGTCTTCCCACAATCCTTTCTCCTTCTTTGGCATGGGAACCCAGTATCTTCAGCCTTCCAATGTGGACTGAAGACCAGCAGCTCTCCAAGAACCTTCCAGGCCTTCAGTGCCAAATGGGGCTTCTGAAACCTCCAGCCTCGTGGACTGAGCAGCTACTGTGTTCCCGGCCTCTCCAGCCTGCAGACAGCCATTTGTTGGGCTGCCCAGCCTGGATCATGTGAGTCTCCCTTATAAATCCCCGTTATAATACCTGTTCATTCTATCAGCCCAGTTCCTCTAGAAAACCCTGGCTAATATAAGGAAGCAGATATTTTTGACATCTCTTACCACAAGGCCAAAGACGTATAATCAAACCAGGTGGGTGGGAGGTAGAGAGGTGTTTATCCAAAACACCAGGACAGCCCACGTGTGTTTGGAAAATGCTACTCTGACCACTGATCACACTGATGTCCACACGTGATTAAGACTCCTTCTCCAAAGGGTGACTCATGAACGAAACCAGGCTCTGATCCTGCGCAGTGTGCCCATAAAGTGAATGAGGTGGCTGGTATCCATGACATTAGGAGGGCAGAACTCTAGAGAAGTTAAAGGAACAACCCTCAGCTCAGTGAACTGTGGTCAGAGCTTGCTGGGCCATCCAGGTTTGAGCAGAAGTCAGAATTCAGTACGTTGTGCCAGAAAGAGAACGTGATCGCCAAAGATAATTTCCAATGAAACAAAATAAGGTTATTACATCCCATCTGGAAATTGTATCTGCTTCTGGGTCTGAGACGAAGGCCTGGCAGCTCTTAACCGCAAAGTGAGATTAAAAAGGAGGCTGCCTGTGAGAAGCCTGTCTCCCTTGTATAATTAGGAAGAGCCTCATCATGCTGGGATTCGGCTTTCCAGTGCAAGGTCTGTGGATCCTGTGCACATCTGTCCACCACCTTCAAGCCCAGGCTTGATTCACTCACTGAGACTTCTCTTCCTGCTTCTGACAGCCAACCCAGAGGACTGTTTATAGCACTCGGGCTGTAAGTCACGCTACACCAGCATTGATAACAGTATTGCTTACTCACGAACTCCTTATTTTTCTATTATTGATCTGTGTGTGTATGTATGTGTGCATGTGTGTGATATGTATGGGTGTGTGCTTGTCATGGTGTGAGTGTGTGAAGGTCAGCAGACAGCCTTGAGTGTTTCTCCTCCCCTCCTGTTGTAGTCAGCCACACACTGCTGGGATGAATCTCCAAACCAGGCAATTATGGGAGGAAAGGATTTATTGAAGTTACAGATGCAGGGGAAGTTCCATAATGGCAAAAAAAAGGCTGGGCCCCTTTCACAGGTCCAAGCTGAGAGAGAAACCCATCATCGGCACCACACACAGAAGCAAAACAGGCAGGAGCGAGGGAGAGGTATCTCTTTCCCCTTTATATAGCCTAGGGTGGGGTCTTGCAACCCTAACCCAGACTTGTTGGCTTCCTGAGTCTCTGGAATTTCCTTCTTGAACTGCCCACACAGGAAGGGATGTTCATTTCTAGCTCCCCTGAGCTTCCTTACTTCTTGGTCCCTACTGAGAGGCTGCCTTCCTGTGAACATCAGAGACACACTCAAGATAATTCAAAAGATCAGGTTGACAACAAAATCTGACCATCACACCTCCCATGGCATAAGCATGCTGGGATCACAGACTCCTGCTCTACTTTGCAGCCAGCTTTCTGTGGGTGCTGGGAAGCTGACTTTGAACTGGCAGGCTTTCAGTGCCTTCAAACACTGAGCCACATGCCCCAGCCCTGCTATCTCCTTATTTTTGCTGTTCTTCCTACCACCCATCCCCTGCATGGTCCGCTGCCCTATCACTCTGTGCACAAAATGGAAATAAAAGACTACAAGACTACAGAGCCCAGAGAGCATCGCCACTCCTTTATAGAACAAACAGGCTGATCATAAGACCAACTGACTTGTCCAAGGTCATTCAATGCATGATGCAAGACTGAGTGACATTCACAGTCATTCGTATATACTGTCTCTGTCGTATCCTTGAGGATGGAAAGGAAGAAGCAAAGCCTAGCAAAGAGCCTGACCTCCAAAACAGAACAGAGGGCTGGGAAGATGGATCAGAGGTCAAAGGCACTCGCCTGCAAAGCCTGTCAGTCTAGGCTTGATTCCTCAGCACCCACATAAAGCCAGATGCACAAAGTGCTGTATGAACAGGACAGACAGCAATGCTCTGTCTTCGGTGAGAAATGCTAAGAACAACGCCAGGCAGGTGCAGAGACTGGGGCTGGGTATGGGGGTAGGGCGTGCGAGGGCAGAATTTTAGACAGCATGATTGATTTGGGGTGTCTGTCTCCACATCATTGGGTTTTGGGCCTGAAACTGCTTTGAAGCTTCTAACATTTAATAAAGCTGGCACAGGAAAGTGTCAACTCACAAACCCATTTTTAGAAAACAGGCAGCTAATTAGATGAGCTGATCAGCTGGGCTGTGGAAGGAGCCATACATGAATAACTAGCTGAGAGCCTGAGGGGGGGAAGAGAGAGAGAGAGAGAGAGAGAGAGAGAGAGAGAGAGAGAGAGAGAGAGAGAGAGAAGAGAGCTTCAAGAAACACAAATCTCCAAATGTTCTTTGTAGGGGATACAGAGTGCAGTGGACAACATCCCGTCTGTGAACTGCTACATCCCTCAGCCAATGGAGAGCTGTATACAGAATACGCTTCTTTATACACATGGGCAGGTGAGTGTGCATATGCCAGTCATGTGTGTACACATGGGCAGGTATGTGTGCACCAGTTATGTGTGCACACACGGGCAGGTGTGTGTATGTACACCATTTGTGTGTATACATACGAGCAGGTGTGTGTATATACGCCAGTCCTGTGTACACATGGGCAGGTTTGTGTATGTTCACCAGTTGTGTGTGTACACATGGGCAGTTGTGTATGTGCACAAGTCATGTGTGTATACATAGGCAGGTATGTGTGCATACACCAGTCATGAGTGTACACATGGGCAGGTGTGTGTGCATACACCTGCCATGGTTAATATTAATTATCAGTTTATAGGATTTAGAATCACCTAGGAGAATACATGCCCATGAAGAAGTTTCTAGATCCTGTTAATGGAGGAGGGGAGACACTACATAAATGTGGCTGTGTCATCTCACAGGGTCCTGGACTGGATAAAACTGAGAAGGTGAGCTGAGCACCAGCCTTCATCTCTTTCTGCTTCCCGGCTGTAGCTGTGGTGAGATCAGCAGCCTTATTCTCCCAACACCATGACGGTCCCACCTTGAGGGACTGTCCCCTTCCTTCCATAAGCTGCTTTTGTCGGGCATTTTCTTACAGCCACAAGAAAAGTAACTAAAACCACACCTTCACTCCATCTTATCCTCTCTGCTAAAACCTTATAGCCAGAGTCTTGCTTCCAGTTCCCATTTTAGGAATGTATTGTCATGAGATAAATTGCTATGGCTTGGGCTGGAGAGATGGCTCAGCAGTTAAAGGACTTGCCTACAAGCCCAACAACCCCAATTCCATTCCCCAGTCCCCAGGTAAAGCCAGATGCACAAATCTGGAGTGTGTTTTGCTGGAGGCCCTGGTATGTCCATTCTCCCTGTCTCTCTTCTCTTTCTGCTTGAAAATAGATAAATATTTTTTAAAATGCTGTGGTTTGCATGTGTCTCTCCAGAATGCATACACTGAAATCCTAAATGTAAGGTGATGGCTTTGGGAGGCAGGATGTCTGGGAGGCGATCAGTTCATGAATCTGGAGCCCTCTTGGATGGGATTAGGGCCCTTGTACAGTTTTCAAGAGGGAATTCCACCAAATGAAGACAGTGAGAAAACACCTCCTGAGAGTGAGAAAATAGCCCTGACCAAATACCAAATCTGCCAGGCCCTTGATCTTGGACTTAGCCTACAAGACTGTGAGGAATTCATTCATTTTGTCATAAGTTGATTTTTTAATAGAAATTCAAACAGGTTAAATCACAAAGTATCCAAAAAACAGTAGTTTAAAGAAGCTTAATCTTAGTACTCTGGGTTAACTGGTCTCACATGGGCAGATCTCAGCAGGCATCTACGGTAGCTACTGCTGTAGTCAGATGGTGGTTGAAGGCTACCTAAACTTGCTCTGTAAAGGAAACCCCCAGGATATTAAAGAGGGAGCTGCAGAAATGTAAAAGGGACCCAAAGGAACCAACTCTGACTGCCTCATCTGGGGTAGCATCTGGGAGAAGAAGGGAATATGAGGGATTGGTCCTCCTGGACACTTCACCTCACAGCTGCCAGGAGGAGGGTCCTGGAATCCCTACTTCGGAGAGAAAACCCAGACTGGGGAAGCTACAGTAACTTCCCCTAGACTGGGATGAGAACCCAGAACCACGCAGCCCTGGAGCCTCTCTTCTCCTTCCCTGAACCACACCAAAGTCATTGAAGACTAGAGAACTCACCACAAGTCATGCTTGGGAGGAGCTTCGGGTACAAAATCCCAGTGTCCCCTCTACCATCTCATGTAACCACACCATTTACGGAAGGCTCTGGGCTGCTTCGGGAGAAGTGGCAGAGCAGAGGTCTCCGCTGATTACGTCATGGCCTTCTGGGGACGTGCTGAAGGCCATCTTCTGTTTAAAGCAATGGCTCTCTTGGTCTTCCCCACCAGGGGACACAGAGCAATGTCTGGAGACAGTTTTGCCTGTCACAAGGGGAAGAGGAATGCTGCTTCAGGTGCTGGATCTCAGTGAGTAGAGGCCAAGGATGCCGTTAACTCTTCTACAAATCATTGGACACATCAGGGAACGCTCCCACCCCAATGTCAGTGGTGGTGACCTTGAGAAACTGTGATGCTTAGGGAAAAGGTCTGGCCAAACTGAACATCCAGAACTGGAGCGGGAAATGGCAGTGGTTCTGTCTCTGTTCATTTGATCACAAGTGTAATTAACATCGGAAAATAAACTTCAGATGTCTGTGACTCTCATGCCGGGGAACTCGGCTAGTTCTTTTCTTTCTGTGTCCTTTGCAGGGGAGAAGGGACACTTGATAATTTTAAAAAGTGACAGGATGGGTAGTGGAATGAGTTCCTATGATGCTCTGTGTTCTCTGTAACTATAACAACTTTCTTAATCATAGAATTTGTTTAACATTGGAGGAAATGTGGATGTTCATCCATTGGTGAACCGTGCCCATAATTTCACCTGACTAGTCTTATTAAACCTACTTAAATATCCGAATAAGGGTTTCTTTTTTAAGTAACCACCTGGGGAGGCTATGCAGATCATTTAACAAGCCTCCCACAGTTCAAAATATATTTGCAGGCCTGGAGAGATGGCTCAACAGTTAAGGCACTTGACTGCAAAGCCTAACAACCAGGGTTCGATTCCCCAGTACCCATGTAAAGCCAGAGGTTCATACATCTGGAATTTGTTTGCAGTGGCTGGAGGCCCTAGTGTGCCCATTCTGTTTCTCTCTCTTATCTCTCTCTCCCTCTCTCCTTGCAAATAAATATATAAATAAAAATATTTAAAAGTTTATATATATATATATATATATATATATATTTGCACATCACCCTTTAGACTTGCCTACCTTACAACAAAATAGGGGGGGCTCATTATCTCGGTTTCAAATACCTTCTTTATGACCCAAAATAGCATTTCTCACTTTGAAAAAGTGACTCAAATTTGCCAGACTAATCTCTTAACAAATCTGGGTCATTTTAGGATATCAAATATGCTCTCAAAGAACCAAAGGGTGCATGATACTTATTTTCAGAGAGAACCTCTTACCATGGACTTAGGTTATAGTTTAGAATAAAGTTGTATGGACCCAAGGTCAAAGGCATAAGACTTGAAATATGCACTGTTCAAGTCCATCTTGAGCCATGTTCTGCTCAACCTTGATGTTGAATGGATATCTAAATCTTGATGCTGCTTCTTCTGCATCAGAATGGAGTTACTAAATGTAGCAGGTCCCGGCCCTGCCCTGCATCACGGGGATACAAAAATAAACAGACAGAAGGCATGCTGATCTGATGAAAGAAAGACATGTGGACAGATGTTTACAATTAGGAATGATATTCAAGGGCTAGGGAGATGGCTCAGTCATCGAGTGCTTACTCTGCAAGCAGGAGGACCTGATTTGATCCCCAGAACCCATACAAAGCTGGGCACAGTGGCACATGCCTGTAATCCCAGCACTGGGGAGGCAGAGACAAGGAGGATCCCTGGAGCTCACTGGCCAGCCAGTTGAGCCTACTTTGTAGCTCCAGGCCAGTGAGAGACCCTGTCTCAAAAAAGATGAATGGCAGGGCTGGAGAGATAGCTCACTAGTTAAGGTGCTTACCTGTAAAACAGAAGGACCTTTTTAGTCATCTTGGGTCGGTCTCTGAGGATATTCACAGGAAGGCAGACCTCTCAGTAGAGGGCAGGATGTAAGGAAGCTCAGGGAAGCTCAAAATGAGCATCCCTTCCTGGGAGGGCAGTGCAGGAAGGAAATTCCAGAGACTCAAGAAGTCAGCAAGTCTGGGGGTTGCAAGACCCCACCCTAAGGCTATATAAAGGGGAAAGAAATTTCTCTCTTCCCCTGCCTGTTATTTGGTTTGTGTGTGGTGTTGGTGATGTGTTTTTCTCTGTGTTTGGACCTATGAAAGGGGGCCAGCCTTTTTGGCCATTATGGAACTTCCCCTGGATTTGTAACTTCAATAAATCCTTTCCTCCCATAACTGTGCCTGGTTTGGAGGTTCATCCCAGAAGTGTGTGCTGACTAGAACACCCACCCAATGGGAGAGTTGGCTGTTGGAAAGTCTTGCTCTACAAAGACGGGAACCTCACGTTAGCTTATCTTTGGTTGTTTAGAATCAGGCTAAGAAGGAATGGATTGTTACAGGGTATGTTCAGTTTACTGGATCTCTAGAACATTCAACACATAGGTTGAGCTTTCTGAAGTGACCAACAGAGACATAGAATAGTGTAAGCCACCAGAAGAGCCACTGTCTCTCCCGTCATCAGGGAGCCACCAGACAAAGGAATATACTGCCAGTTCCACAACCTGGACACCATCGCACACACACCCCAGAAAGCATTTCCATCTATCCTGTCTCCTGACATCTTCAAAGACAGTAGGTGGTCCCTGGAATTAAATCAAGACCAGATGCTAGGCATTCACTCAGTTCAGCTTCTCCACACTCAGCTGATCTACATTCTGTCAAGAACTTGCCATTCCAAGGAGTCTGGACTTCCAGACTCTGCAGAAAGGAAAGGCGATAGAGGACAGATGGGTGTCTGTCAAGAGTCAGCCCATACATAGCACACACGTTCACTGAGACTCTACTGTTCACCTTAAGCTCACCTGAGCTTGGGTTACCTGTAGGACCTGATGTTTGAGATTTCATCTTGGTGATCACCACTAGCCTCAACTCTGTCATATGGTTAACATTCTACCATCTGCATGTGGGTGTGTCAGGACACAGAGCCAGTGTGTCTCAAATGTTCATGGGAAAATTATTACAGACTCTATTTGTTGAAATTGTTTTTATTATAATGTTATTTAAAATGCAGAAAACATAAAAATAGCTATAAAATTCTCATGGTTACAAACTCTGTTTTAAAAAACTATCAAAATTAATCTTCAAAGCTCTGAAATGAATGAAATCCAAACCAACATGTCTTTAACATGATTAATGAGGTTGTTTTGTTCTAAGTAAATGACCAATGTCGGACCCAACAGTAGGACAATTCATTCGCACGTCTTATACTTCACGTGTTAATGGCCTGATTCTTTTGGCTTCTGAGCAGGGTGGTCCATTGTCTCAGTCACTGTTACTATCATGATCATTATTTTTCTTTTCTAACAACGAACTCATTTTTAAGCACTGGTTTTAATGGCCCAATCAATTTAATGACACACTCCAAAACAGTGCTGGAAATTTTAAAGCACCATTTAATGAAAACTTCATCAGTGCAGCGTAATTACCAATACCCTCATTGCTAATAGACTGTGGAAGGTTGGTTTGTACCGAGGGAGGTTGGTTCACGGAGCACAGCCTGCTGTGAGCACAGTTCCCACCACCATGGTGTGGGCTCTTTGGAGACATGTGTATCAAGGTCTGCCCACCTGCTCCCTCTCTGCTGGGATTCCTTCTCTCCTGTTGGAGCTTAACGTGGCACACACATACTCATGAATAAAAATGCAAACCTAGTCCTTGGTTGGGACGATTCCTCTGGAAGGAACATCTCCCTGCCAAGCACCAAAAATAGGACAGGAAACCCAATGGAAGGGCGCGTGTGGCAATATGAACAGGGAAGTCAAACACAGCAAGGGAGCATAGCTAATGAGCAGGAGACTCAATGCTCACAGTGATACAATTAATTCAATGGCCAATTAAAATAATTACAAGACACCACTTTGTATCTATAAAATTAGCAAAATTGAGAAATCAGATAGTATTGGTATCTTTGTCTTAAGGAGCAAGTTTTTGGGTGGAGTGGGGTGGGGGAGGCCCCTTATACACAAATCGTGATATAGAGCCCTGGGGGCAGCCACACAGGGGAGCACTGCACGTTTCTTGGGTGACATTAAGTGTGCCTAGGCCCTGTAGCTAAAAACCCCACTCCTGGATTCACACTGAAGAAGAGCTCACTTGTCAACTGAGGTGACACATGCCTGTAATCCTAGCAGGCAGGAGAATTAAGACCGTTAGTTCCGGGCCAGCCTGGGCTACATAATGAGAGCTTAGAGCAACGAAAAAACAGAAGCTCGTATCATTCAGGTCCAGGGCTGTGTGACTGCTTGTGTGTGTGCTGGTAGGTTTTGGTAGCCGTGATATTGTGGTAAATGAGGTGTTCTTACTACTGGGAATAAATAAGTTAAAAAATGGTTCCAGCCCACGATGGAACACAGTCGGAAACAGAAGGAGTGAGGAGTGAGAGGCTCACCCAGCAACACTGGAAAGTCTTTAAAACATCAGGGAAGGTAAGGGGGGTGGTGAATAAGATCAAATATGATAAAATCAGGGTGGGAGGGCCAGCTATGGCTGGTTTGGTGATAGGCAGCCCAGACAGGGACATTTTTTATGTGTTACCATCATGATTTATAATTTTAGTTAACTTTTTTGTCATTATTATCCATAATTATATACATTGTATGAGCAAATCTTATGATGGTAGCCCCATTACACTCCTCCCTGTCCCCACCCCACTGGGGATCCTCCTCGGTGGGCATACGGGATCAGCCCCTGGGGTAGGGGGTTATAAATAGCACAGGAGGCAGCCAGGTCCCCCCCCCTTTGTATGTTGTTACTGAGGGGGGGCAATGCCTCTGGATATTCTCCCCCACCATGGCTCTTACAATGTTTCCACCCCCTCTTCCGCTCAGTTCCGAGACATGGTGGGTGAGTTTTAAGTCTGCTTTATTATTGAGAACTTTTTAGAATCACAGCTTTCACTAGAGAGTTGGAAGCACTCTGCCAAGGTGGTCTACGGGGTCTGAAGCCAGCCAGCTAGCCAGCCAGCCAGGCAGGCAGGCTGGCAGACAGATATAGACAGTGACAGAGAGAGACAGATACAGAGAGGCAGAGAGGGACAGAGAGAGATGGAAAGACAGCTCTAGAAATCCAAAAAACAAAACGCAAAATGAGATGGTCCCTTTCACAAGGTTTCTGGGGAGGGGAAAGCTCTGTCCACATGATGGAGTCTACAGTCTAGGAGCCATGGGGACAATGGAGGGCAGGAGATAAGAACGGCCTCTGGTCCTTCAAGTCTTGGGGAGAGAGACTGTTTGTGATGCTCCTACTGTAGGAAGCCATGGATAAGAGAATTCAGTTATGATTCAAGGTTGCCTCAGCTCAGGCAGCAGAGGGCTGGGCTTGCCCACCTGGCCTTGGTCTTGGGCAGTAGAGAGACTCTGAAAGTGACCACATCTGCTCCAGTACAACATTATGCATGTATTATGTATTATATATTTATATATAGTATATACAATATATAATATATATGTATATATTATGTATTATGCATTATTATGCATGCATAAATTGTTCAAAAATAATTTACAAAGCATTGTAATATCATGTTAAAATAAAGGCACATTCATGCCATGTACCATGGATTTTTCCAAAGTCATGTCCCGATGTCGGGACATTTACCAGACACATCCAAATGGGCAGCTAGATGGTCTAAAGATGGTGCTCAGTGACAGAGCATTTGCCTGGCATGTGTGAGGCCCTGAGTTTAATCCTTGACATCATAAGCAAAAGAAAAGTTATCTAGAGACAGACAATGGGAGTTGCTATGAAGGATGGAGACAGGAAAAGGGAAAATATAAAAATGACAAAAGGAAAATAAACAGCTTTACCTGAATTACAGTACTAGCTGGGGCCTTAGATAAACTCCACCCTTTCTAGAAGTTCACAACAGAAAGCTGTGTGTGGACATAAGGTGTATCTTAAAAGGAGGACCGATGGGACTTAGTGATTGGATGTAGGGATAAAAAAGGGAGACTGGAAGAAGCAAATCTTGGGGCTGGGGTGAGAGCTCGGTTGGCAGAGCTCTTGTGAAAGTGGGAGGATCTGGGTTTGACCCCCAGTACCCAGGGAAAATGCTGGGGGGGTGGCGTGGAGCTGTTCTCCTAGCCCTGGGGAGACAGAGACAAGGGGATCAGAAGGACTCACTGTCTAGCCTAATTGATGGGCTCCCGGCCATTGAGAGACCGTGTGTCAAAAAGAAAACCAGGAGGCTTGGGAGATGGCTCAGCGAATGAAGGCTTTGTCATGCAAGCATGAGGACCTGAGCGTAGACCCCAACAGCCATGTAAAACATCAAGCATGGTGGTGCACACCTGTAATAATGTCAGGTGTGGTGATGCACACCTGTAATCCCAACCCTAGGGAGGTGGAGGCAGGAGCATCCCCAGGGCTTGCTGACTAGTTTTCCTTGCAAAATCCATGGACTTTGGGTTCAGTGAGAGACCCTATCTCAAAAAGGAAGGTAGCACATGATCAAGACATTGACCTCTAATCTCCACAGGCACGCACATACACACAGGCGTATGCACCTACACATATGTGTGCACACACATACATACTACAAACACTTACACATGCAAGAATCAAAAAGGTGAATGGTGTTTCAGAGTAAAAACACTTAAGGTTGTCCTCTGACCTACACACACACACACACACACACACACACACACACACACGCACACATGGAAACACGCACACATGCACACACGCACGCATGCACGCATGCACACATTGGTCCAAGGTAAGTGCTTGACTTTATGTTGGGGAGGAACCCAAGGTTGCAGAAACACACGCTCTCACAATCAGTTTGGCTCGGGGCCTGCCACACCTGCTCACTTGAGAGACTGGCAGGGGCATCGGCTGGGGCACCCAGGACCTGGCTGTTAACGACTCAGTGGAAGAAGGGGAAGGCAGATGCACTAATAGTAATTAGCAGGCAGTTGAACTGTGAAGGAGTCATGGAGTCAAGGAAGCAGATAAGAAGGAAGAACAGATAACACAGAGAAACAGATGAGGCCAAAGTCCTAGGAGAGTCCATGATGCCCCATAGAGCCTGAGGAACCCAGAGAGAGGTGGAAACCAGCAAGAAGCAGAAGGAGCACTGGGTGCAGACACACATTCCCTGGGTGCAAAGCTCCTCCCAGGACAGGCGGAATTCACAGTTAACAGTCCAACTTCAGCCTCTCAAGGGCCTCAGAAAATTGAGCCACAGAGGTGAGCTGCTCTTTTCAAAAAATGTCTTTAAAATTCTTATTTATTTATTTATTTATATGTAAGCAGAAAGAGAGGGAGGGAGAGAGAATGGGCATGCCAGGGCCTCTAGCTGCTACAAATGAGCTCCAGACGCATGCGTCACTTCGTGCATCTTGCTTTGTGTGGGTACTCAGGAATCAAACCTGGGGTGGCAGGCTTTACAAGCAAGTACCTTTAACCACTGAGCTATCTTCTCAGCCTCCCAAATTGTTTAATGTGTGTGTGGTGTGTTCACATGTGTAGGTGCATGTATGTATATGGGTATCTGGGTGTAGGCGTGTTCTCATGTGTGCATGAGTTCATGTGTATGTATGTGTTCACACATGTGTGACAGGTGTACATGCACATGTGTGTGGGTGTGTGGAGACCAGAAGTTGAGATCAGGTGACTTCCTTAATTGCCCTACACCTTATTTACTGAGGCAGGTCTCTCCGTTGACCTCAGAGGTCATTTGTTCAGCTGATCTCGGTAGCCAGCTTGCCAAGGAAACACTGTCTTCCCCTCGCAGGTGCTGGGATTACAGGCCAGGCCAGACCAGCTTTATGCGGGTTCTGGGGACCCAAATTCAGGGCTTTATGCTTGAAAGGCAAAACTGTATCCACTGAGCCATCTCCCTAGTGTGACAATCTGCTCTTTAACTCACCTAGACTAACTTCCCTCCCTTCCCTGATTCTCAAAGATCAAGGACTTCTGGGATCTGTTTACAGACATCCCAAACGGAGAGGAGGCTTGGGACACACTTGCAAGTGTTGTGATTCCCAGGCAAATCTGGACCCTTGCCTGGGGCTCCCGGCCACAGAGCGGGATTTATTCCAGAATCCGAGACCTGCAGGTTCAGGTCACGTAATCTCACATTCCTGCTGGCTCTGCTTGTGACAGAGGCTTCCTAAATCTACAAAAACAACCAGATAGGAGAAAAAACAGTCACCTCACTAGACGCCCCACTGCTCCCAAGAAAATAAATAAAATCTGCGTGTCTGATGGCGAGGTGGGAATATGTTTGATTTTCACACGTTTGCACTCACCCTCCGCAGGCCAGACCCATGAATCTCCAGTCTTTATCTTGACACTATATTAAATGGGAATTAAACTGAGTGGTAGTAATGGCTTCTCACATGAAGATCAGAGGGAAGAAACAGCTGGTGTTGAGCAGAAGAGTTTCCCAGAGGGAGGGAAGCCTCAGTTGCTCCAAGAAAATCAAGGTGCCAGAGAACCCAGCCTTCAGCTCACGCCTCTCCTCAGCCTTCCTGGGAACAAGGCGGCTTTGAGGCAAGATGTTGTTTGGAGGTTGTGATGATTTGAGTATGAAATATTCCCAGAGACTTGAGTGTTTAAAAAGTGTTATTCTGGAATGTTGTGGAACCCTCAGTAGGTAAAGCCTTGCTGGAGAAGGTGTGTCACTGGGAACAAGCCTTGAGATGTTAGAGACAGGACAGGTCCCACATTCAGTTTGTGTTCTCTCTCTCTCTTTCTCTCTCTCTCTCTCTCTCTCTCTCTCTCGCTCGCTCGCTCGCTCGCTCGCTCGCTCGCTCTCTCTTCCCTGCTGTGAGCTCTACCCTCTGGAACTGTGAGTCAAAATAAATTTCTTCCTTTGCTGAACTGCTTTTGTGAGGAAGTAACTGATAGAAAGAGTGAACTTCAATATCATCCCATCTCTGAAAGTTTGGCTTAACATCTGAGGTCTAGATCTGTGTTCTACAAGGAGCAGGATATGGAGAATGGCGAAGGCCTCCATTAAGCTCTCCATTCTTTCCTTTGGGTATTTTGTGTGTGTGTGCATGTGTGTGTGCTTGCTCATATGCATGTGTGTGGGTGTGTACATGTACACACACAATTGCACTGTGTGTATGTGTGCATGTACACATATGATTGCACTGTGTGGGTGCGTGTATATACGTGTGCACACATGATTGCACTGTGTGGGTGGGTGGGTGTACATGTACACACATGACTGCACTCTGTGGGTGTGTACATGTATACATGTGATTGCATGTGTGTGTGCATATATGTACACATTCATGTAGGTCAGGTGTCAATCTAGGGCATCATTCTTCAGTTGCTGTACACCTTTTGTTGAGACACGGTTTCTCATTGGCCTGGAGATTGTCAATTAGGCTAGACCTGCTGGCACGCAAGCCCCAGGGATCCACTCATCTCCACCTCCTCAGCTCTGGAATCACACCCAAGCACTTGTAAGAAATATTTTTATCTGCATGTGTGTTGGTGGGGGAGTTGGGTCTCCTGCCACTGCAAATAAACACCAGATGCTTGTACCACTTTCTGTGTCTGGCTTTTTGTGAGTGCTGGGGAATTGAACCCAGGTGGACAGGCTTTGCAAACAAGCACCTTTAACAGCTGAGCCATCTCCCCAGCTCCGTGACCAGATTTTATTTTTAACATGGGTTCTGAGGGTCCAACAGCTCCTCACACTTGCAAATCAAGCATTTTGCCAACTCCCCAGCCTTCCTTCAGGTGCTCTCTCGCTCTCCTTTAGTTTAGATCATGAAGAGTCTTCTGCCTCATAGGGGTCAAGGACTTTTGGGAGGCTGATTTTAAGTCTCTCCCCAGAGAGCTGAAGGGGCCTCAGGGACTGCTGGAATTGGATTCCCAAGACCCACATAAACAGCTGGGTGTGGTCACACACATCTGTAACCTCAGTCTTGTGGGGAGCAGAGACCAGAGCATCACTGGGGGCCACAAAAACATGGCAAACTCCAGGGCCAGTAAGAGCTTCTCATTCAAGCAACAATGATAATAGGGGACACCCAAGGTTCCCCTGCAGCCACCACAAGCCAGAGGACCCCCACCACTGCAAGCACACAGGGTGCTGCATGGCCACATAGGTGTGTATACTCCTCATACACATACCACACACATAGATGTATACACAACACACAGACATATCACACCAGATCACACACATACATGTATATACAACATACATATCACACTACATCACACACTTAGGTGTGTATACTCCACATACACATAAACCCACATCACACACATAGATGTGTATATACCTCACACACATATCACACCATATCTCTTTCATACGCGCGCGCACACACACATTGACAAATTTTTTAACTTTTTTATTTAAAAATATTTTTATTTGTTTATTTGCAAGCAGAGAGAAACAGAGGAGACAGAGAGAGAGAGAGAGAGAGAGAGTGTATGTCAGAGAGAGAATGGGCACACCAGGCCACCCACTACTGCAAACAGAAAGAACTCCAGACACATGCATCCCTTTGTGCATCTAGCTTGATGTGGGTACTGGGGAATCAAACTTGGGTCATTAGGTTTTGCAGGCAAGCATCTTAACCACTGAGCCACCTCTCCAGCCCTTGCAAATATTTTAATTAAAGAGTAAGTTAGCCAGGCATGGTGGCCCAGTGCTTGGGAGACAGAATTTGGAGGATCGCTGTGAGTTTGAGGTCACCCTGAGCCTACATAATATAAATTCCTGGTCAGCCTGGGGTAGAGCGAGACCCTATCTCAAAAAATCAAAGCTATTCTGACTTGTGAAACTGCTAAAATCTGTGAAGAAAGGAGATAGATTTGAGGTAAAGTGGGAAGAGAATGTTGGCTACCCACTCGTTCCCACTATTTATCATGAAAAGCTTCTGTCCGAAAGGAGAACGAGGGAGCTAGGAGGAAGGAAGAATGACCAGGGTCATAACTCAGTCACAACCTGACTCGTGGCTGGAATTCAGAGAATGAAGGGGCAGGTGATAAAATCTCCAAATATGAAGAGAACTCCCCGAGGACAGACGGGACTGGCAGCCCAGGAATCCTAGAAAACCCTAAAGCCCAAAGAGAAGGAAGAAATGGTGAGCTAGGTTCCTGGCCTTCTCACTGAGGTTGGATGGGAATGGACATGACCCTGGGCTCTCCAGAGGAGCTCAGAAGGGCTGGAGAGACCAAGGGGAGGAATGAGGAGGGTGTGGACCAGTCAGCCACTGGCCATAGCAAAGACAAGGAGAGGAATGGCCAGTCGGAAGGGTGATTGACAGCAGGAGAGGCAGCAAGGATGGGACTTTTCCTTGGGACCATCGCCTTCATCCATTCCGTGTTGCTGTAATAGAGAACCTGAGACTGGTCACTTGTAGTGAATAGAGATGCATCATGTTCACCATTCTGGAAACTGGGAAGTACAAGGTCGAGGGGTTCCATCTAGCAAGGGCCTTCTTGCTGCCTCACCCTGTGGTGGAAGATGGACCAGTCAGAGCCCTGTGGGAGACAGGAGGCTCTCTGGGGCTTTCAGGTAACTGGTCTAACTGGATTAATGAGTTCTAGGTTCAGTGAGAGACTCTCATAAAAATAGAGCAGAGATGGAAGGAAATGTGGAACTCTGGTCTCCAGAGTGCACACACACACACACACACACACACACACACACACACACACACACGCTAATCAAAGGCGAGTTAGTAAAGTGTTCCTGAAGGCATTTGACAAGACCAAGGCCTTGAAGACTGGGAGAGGCATCAGGGAACCCTGAGATCTTCACCCATACAGGGTCCTGAGAACCCCCAGCACTCCTCCGTCCACAGGAGAAGAGGCTGCAGAGACCAGAGAAAGGGAGCTGAGGGACAAAGGAAGTTTCAGCTCATAATAACAGTGACATTTCCTTTAAGCTTCAAGACTCAGACAAGCCTGCACCTGACCCCTGGGTGGTTTTCAGCTGATCCTATTGTCCCGTGGGATGCTATTGTCCCTTGCAAGTGAGGAGACCCCAACTATTTGTCTCAGGGACTGAATGAGACAGCATCTCAGTGCCTGGCACACAGTAGGCACTCAGCAGACAGCATCTCAGTGCCTGGC
>PVHP010023182.1:0-27609 GCA_004024765.1 Zapus hudsonius
GGGAGCTCATGAGCCCTACTGTTATTCTGGCTCAATAGATAAATTACGGACCCCCAAACTGCGCTCCAAACACGTGTGTTTCTGTCCATATACTGGTACTACCTTCACTTTTGGCTAGAGAAGCCTCTCTTTTCAGATGGCAGTGACCACTGGGGTGACCCCCAAAATGATCAAATGGCTGAGAAGATGTGACAGTGGAATGTTTAGCTCTAAGTGAGCCATCTCTAACACACAGGAAAATCCCAGGCCCCCAAGATAACTAACTCTAGGAGTGTGTTGGGGGGGGGACTTCAAGCAAAGCACTATACAGGGCAGAACATTCTCCATTGAGGAGAGGGAGGCCTAGTGGGGAGACTCTGAACCACTGCTCACGACTAACCTACAAATGTTGACCTTTATATAATTTTAGTGCAGAGTGCATTCGTTGATGTCTGATGTCTTTTGATCAACATTCTGTTTGTAAAATTTATTTTTTTTTCTGTATCTAACTGCCATTTTTGCTTGCTTGTCTGTTCGGCTTTAGCTACTTCATGGTGTCCATACTACAATTCACTTCCGACACCTTATTCTTTGTGGACATTCCAGTTGTTTCCATTGTTGTTTATTGTCGGTAACATAGTTTAAATGTTTTTATGTCCCTGGTGTATTTGCACACACATGATGATTTGTATGTATGATATCTGTATGTATGGGTTTACAGCATGCATGTGGAGGTCAGGGGGCAACTTTGGGGTGTTTCTCTCCTCCTTCCACCTTCTACAGAAACCAGTTCTCACTGTTTTACCACCGCTGCTCTGCCTCCCACCGCTGTAGGCACGCTGGGCTTTACGTGGGTACCAAGGATTGAACTCCAATCAGCTAACTTGCAAACCAACACCTTTAACCACTGTTGCAGTGGGCTTCTCGTTGCTGAGACAAGCATTCAGTCAGACACAGCCATTTATTTCCAGAGCCCAGGGGAGCACCATGCACGGTGGGAGAAGCTGGCCGCCTTTCATAGATCCAAACAGGGAGGCATCACCAACAGCCAGCACCACAAGGAACAGCCAGAGCTCAAACTGCTCTCTCCACACTTTGGGGGGAATCAGTAAGATCTACCCCTGACTCACCTTAGAGCTGGACCCCAGCATCCACGACCCAGTGACGCCTCTCTCAGTCAGGAGGCCTGAGACCCAATTACAAGCCTCATTTTAATAAAACATCTGAGTCTATGGAGCCATACATTCAAATTACTATCTTCAAATCACCACAACCACCGAGCCATCTCCCCTGCATGTGTTCACGATCTACCAAGAAATCAACTTGTTATGTAATGGGATATGTCTATATTTAATTTTTCATTATATATATGATGCTGTAGAACAAAGGGCCAAAGATACAATTCAGTGTTAAAGCATCTGCCTAGCATGTGTGAGGATGTGGGTTCAAGTCCCTGTGATACCCTGTCCACAGAACAATTTTCCAAAGTGGGTACTGATTTACACTCCTTACATCAATATGAAGGCACCTGCTGTCCCCTCTTTTATCGAGTTGCCATTGTTGGTCTTAATTTCAACCATTCTGGGGAGCATGAGTTATCGCCTCACTTTGGATTTAATTTACATTTCCCTAAAGCAGATTAAAAAGTCAAGTGAGGGCTGGGAAGTTGGCTCAAGCCTTTAAAGGAGCCTGCTTGCCTGCCAGCCTGGGTTCAATTTCCTGACACCCACATAAAGCCAGATGCAAAAAGTGGTACAAACATCTGGTGTTTGTTTGCAGCAGCAAAATACCCTGATGAGTGCCCCCCCCCCCCACACACACATAAAGAAAATTATTTTGGGAAAAAACAGTAAAGTGAAGGTATGCCCTCTAGTGGGTAAAACCTCAGTGATCTGAGATGGGGGTTGTTTTGTTTTATTTTGTTTTCTGCATGTGGATGTGATCTTCTATACAAAACATGGGGCATATAGATTTCCCCGGGCTTTCCTCCTCCTCTTGGCCCCAAGAGCCTCTGAGAGTAAAACGTGGAACTTCTCTCCGAAATTCATTGTTCTTTTTGATATTCTCTACAAATTGTCCCTCGTCTCCTGTTCAGTTTCTTATTGAGATATTTATATTACTTGCTAAGAGACTATTATGGATTCGGATACAAATTCTTAAGTTTTATTTATTTTCAAGCAGAGAGAAGGAGGAGAGAGGGATAGAGAGAGAAAAAAATGGATGCAGCAGGGCTTCTTGCCCCTGCAAAAGAACTTCAGATACACACACCACTTTGTGCATCTGCCTTTACCTGAGTACTGGGGAACTGAACCAGTGAGGGTAGGTTTTGCAAGCTAAGCGCCTTTGACCTCTGAGCCATCTCTCCAACCCCGTACACAAATCCTTTACCAGTTACACAGATTGTTGCACATACCTTTTCCGCTTTAAATTTTATCTAAAATTATTTTTTATTTAATTCTATGCGCATGGACAAGCCATGGGGGTCTCCTGCCACTGCAAATAAATGCGCTACTTTTTGCTCCTGGATGTGCATGGGTGCTGGGGAGCTGAACCAGACCCTACAAGCATTGCAAGCAAGCACTTGCAACTGATGAGCCATCTCCCCAGCTTTAACTTTTAAATCAATTTTCACCTGCATAAACTCCAAGTTTCATTCATTCAATTTTGTCATAACCTGAATACACCAGTAGATGGCACTCTAGCCTTGCGCTAGAGTCTCACCTTACTGAATTTCAACTAGCAGTCCCAAAATATTTTGCAAGTAAGCAAAGCTTTTAAAAAAGAGATAAAATTTATAACCATTGTAAATAAATGGAAATATATAGAACTGGGCTTCTAGGTAAGAGTAATATTTTAATCTTTTGGGGGAAACAGAGCCTTGAAAATGCAGGTTCTTTAGGTTTTAGAAAGTTCTTTACCAAAAGGCAGGGAATTTAGTAGATGAGGGTGTCCTGTCCTGCACGTCATAGGGACTCCATTTCAGTGTTTACAAAAGACAGTACGGGGCTGGAGATATGACTCAGCAAAGCCTGAGAACCAGAGTTCGATTCCCCAGTACCCACATAACAGGGGATGCACGGAATGTGCATGCATCTGGAGTTTGTTTGCAGGGGCCGGAGGCCCTGGTGCGCCCATTCTCTCTGTCTGTCTCTCTCTGCTTGCAAATAAATATATTTTTTAAAGCCTGGTACCCACCATCAGGCAGGCAGTCTAAGAGATGGAGCAGCAGCCTGTTTGGGCAGGAGACTTTCCACCTCCTTCCAGGTTTCATTCGTTGTATTTTGTGATCGCTCAAAACGGACTCGGTTCGCCTTGGAGGGCTAGTGAGAAAGCAGACGCTCTTGCCCTGATGGAAATGGTGGGATCTGGGCGGGCAGGTGCACAGCACCCTGCCTCCCTTGGATCTCCTGCCAGCACTCACTGAGCTTGGAAAAAAAAGCCTTCCATCCTCCCCTCTCCTCCCCAGCAACACCACACCTTGCCCCAAGAGACCCAGGACTTTCATCACTGTGGGTGGATCCTAGGGCCCAGTCCTAAGGTGTTATGGGGGCAGATCTGGAATTCCAACCTAGGGTATGCAGAGAGCATTCTGAGCTCTGCCTGGAGTTCCTGCGCTCTGCTTGGACCTGTGAGAGGGGGCCAGCCTCTTTCACCATATGGAACTTCCCCTGGATCTGTAACTTCACTAAATCCCTTCCTCCATAACTGTGCCTGCTTTGGAGGCTCATCCCAGCGGTGTGAGCCATCTACAACACAAGACAGGCCCTAGCCATCTTAAACACAGAAACCAGAGCAAATATGTGCCCCAAACTCAAAGGGAACCCCCATGAGAGAGCCCAGAGAAGGCTTCTCCAAGACATGGAGGGGACCCTGGGGGCTGGGTGGCTCAAGAGGAAAAGGAAGGCACCTCTGATGGAGGATCTGGGGGATATTTGGGGTGTGAAAGGAGACTCATTTCCTAGATCAGTCAAGATGCCTTTTTACTGCCCTGGGTCACCTTGATGAGCTCATGGCCTTGGACAAAGGAGGACATATTCAAAATGAACTTCTCTCTGCTTTGCATTCTCCCCCTGGACAAATGCCTCAAGATGGAGCTGAGCAGGAGCTTTCTCAGTCTGACTTCTTTGAGGCCAGTGGGGGGCTGGGAACTTCTAGCCATGGAGAAGGAAGGAAGGGGCGTTGGCTTCTCTTTTCTTGGCTGGGAGGATTGGGCAAGCCATGTGGTAAATGTCACTCTGCAGGGAAGGACCTTGCAGCAGGAGAACTTCCTGGCTCTAGGGCCACAGTAGAGGTCCAGAGGCTGGAGCTGGGACAGCCTGAGGCCAGGCCAGGAAAGCGGGGATGCAAGGTCTGCTCTCCATCATCTGCAGCCCCGGCTGAGGGTGTCCAAGCCTGGATCAGGAGAAGGGGTGCAGCCATGGAGGTGGTGCCCCCCAAGAGTGTGGGGCCTGCAGTGTCTGCCTTAGCTGCTGATTTGCTGAGGCCAGTTCATACTGCTCACAAGAGCTAATAGTTGCCAATACTCAGAAGTCATCACTTCTGGATTCTGGTGCCACATTGTGCAGGAGAGAGTCACACTCTGTCTGTAGGATGGACAAATTGTCTGGCAGTCTTCTGTGACATCATGGTGGCTGCCTGTGATTATCCTTGGGTGGAAGGGTTTGCACAGCACAGATCAGCAAACCCTACTCAAAGGGACCTTCTGCCCTGGTGTTGTTTTCTCCTCTGGAGGCGCTGTGGGCCATCTGCCGAGGGAAAATGGAGAAGCGGAGGGAGCCGGGAGCCGAGCTGTTCGCTGTCCACTGTCTCAGGGCTGGGGCCCACAGAGCTGGGGGGATGGCTCAGGGGGGTCCGGCAGGACACAGAGGCGAGCAGATGCGTATTGTATATCCACGTGGTTCTTCATTCAATTGGGGGACTTACACTTTATAGGAAAAAGGGGGTCCAGGGCATGGGGAATGGGGAAGGGAAAAGGAGATTGGTTGATGGGGGTGGGGAGTTGGCAGCCTGTACTGGGATAGGTGGGTGGGGACAACCTGAGAACACCTCATTTGGGGACCATGAGTGGCAGGAAATACGGGAAATACGTGATGCTAGCCACAGTCTGGTCAGTGGGGATGGGCACAAGGAAGTTTTGCTGATACTCAATCTAAGTCATGCTGAGATGGAAATGCTGGTTCCTGTTGGCCAGCCCATGGGGGTGGGAGTCAGGGTAGGTGGAGCTGGGAAACACCTACCGAATTACTGGGGTTTCACCTCACACATCCTTAACCCTTTGCTCTCCGTGCCCTCAGTAGCAGAGCCAACAGGCAGTGCCCAACACCCTGAGTGCCTGCTGATTTGTGTTTCCCAGAGCATCGCTGCACCTGCCCTGCAGCTCCCAGAACCACACATGCAGTACACTGGTCCAGGGTCAGCCAGTCACTGACACCTTTTCTCAGAGAAGCTGAGAGGAAATGGAGTGGGGAGAGAAGCACCCCTATCCCCAGGAAACTCACCAACATTACCCAGGTACAGGCAGTTACCAGGGGGGGAGAAAGATGGGGGGGTAACAGGATCACTTGAAGAAAGGAAACTGGTCAGGAGACTGGTCTTGTGAAGACATGGAGGGGGTGGCCACATCATCTTGCATACTTGTGACCTCTAAAGGGACATGAGCCAGGACATGAGCCATGACATGACAGAGCAGAGGCTGGACCATGTAGTGCCTAGCCCTCTTCCTGGCACCGGCCACCACCAGGCTCCTGTTAAGAGGTATCTTGAAGAATGCCTGACGCTTCCTTTACTAAATGCTGACTGCGCTCCCATTCATTTGAAAATAAATTTGTATCTTCAACTTCCAGTCAGAATTTCATCCATTAAACACGTGCTGAATGATCCGCATGTGCTGTCCCTCAGCTAGAAACAGTGTGTTGTAACCAGGGTCTGGATCTGGCACTCCAGGCCTCAAGATCACACACTGAACAAATCATACCATGTCTCAAAGTAAGGGCAATGGTGGGAACGTGTGCACAGCTTTACCAGAACATACTGGGAAACAAGCCAAACCTTTCTTTTAAAATTATGCATGGATGTTAATGTTCTTACATGAGGACAGCCTTGGGTGTCTTCCTCAGGATCGCTGTCCACCTCCTTTGAGACATGGTCTCTCATGGTCCTGGAGCTCATCCATTAGGCTAGACAGGCTGGCCAGCCCCTGGGATGCACCGGTCTCTACTTCCCTAGTGCAGGGATGACGGCACGTGTGACATACCCTTGGATATTGAGGATCAAACACAGTCCTCATGCTTCAGGTGAAGGCAAGTATTTCACTCAACTATCTCTCCAGCCCCCTTTACCCCCTCTTTTTAGGTGAGTAACACCTGCTGTTGTCTGGCTAGCATATATTAAGCCCACCAAACTGCCTTATAAACACTTTTTTAAAAAAATAAGCATACCCAAATAATAATGCTACTCTCACTTTTGGCTAGAGAAGGTTCTCTTTTTAAGATGGCAGTAACCACTGGGATAACGCAAAAGACACCACAGTGCTGAGAAGAAATGACAGTGGAGTGTTCAGCACGGGGACATCTCTATCACACTTCCCGAGGCTCAGGGTCTATTGTGGAAGAGATGGTGGAAAGATTGTAAGAGCCAAAGGAAGGGGAGGACTGCTTACAACGCAAACTTCCAGACACAAAATGGCCTTGATATTCATGACTTCGCAGTGCCAGATAATGCCTACACATAATGGGAGCAAAAGATGATGACACCGAAGCAAACAGACTAATTGAGAGGGGGAAGAGATATGAGGGAGGGTGGGGAGGGAATCATAATGGGTTATATGGTCTTTAATTTATAGAAGCTATCAATAAAATTTTGTAATTTATTCAAGCACTACTTAATTTATTTTTAAAAATCAATACTTTCAGCCAAATCCAGCCTTTGACATCCCTTTGTCACGAGCCTTTCCTGTTTCAGCGGCAGAGTCACTGGGACAACGGCTTGGCCTTTGGAGCCCAGATGTTTACTGTCTGGCCTTTATAGAAAAAGTTTGCTGGTCCCTAAATTAAGGGATCATAAATGATTTCAGGATAGAGTGACACTTAACAAAGACATAATAAGGATGGGAGAGTGGCTTTCAAGAAGTAAGGTCTAGGCTGGAGAGATAGCCCAGTGGTTAAGCACTTCCTAGGCAAACATGAGTGCCTGAGGAGGCCTGAGAGATCATTTAACTTTGATTTCTAGGACCATATAAACAGCTGAGCATGGCCATGCGTGTCTATAATCCCAATCCTGCAAGGGAGGAGAGACCTGAGATTAGCTAAAGCTAACAAAAAAAAAAAAGCTCTGGAATCAGAGGCTGCAGTTCAAATAAAAATGGATGAGGCTGGAGAGATGGCTCAGCGGTTAAGGCGTTTGCCTACAAATCCTAACAAACTGGGTTCGAGTCCCAAGTACCCACATAGAGCCAGATGCACACACGGAGCATGCCTGTAGAGTTTGTTTACAGTGGCTAGAAGCCCTGGTGTGCTCTTTCTCTCTTTCTCTCTCTCTCTCTCATCTCTCTGTCTCTCTCTCTCTGCTTGCAAATAAAATATTTTAAAAGAATAAATTGAAGAAAATCCACAGAGCAGGACACCCAACATTCAGCTCCAGCCACCATAGGTAAGCACTACCCAGTTGCAGGCCAGTGTACGGGCACCAGGTGGGCACAAACATAGACATATACCACACACACAAGGAAAAAAAAAAGACAGCCTAAGAAAGGTGTGGGAGGTAGAGACAAAGGATCAGAAGTATAAAGTCACCCTTCACTACATAGTAAGTTCAAGGCCAGCCTGGAAAACATAGGACCCTGTTGAGAGAGAGAGAGAGAGAGAGAGAGAGAGAGAGAGAGAGAGAGAGAGAGAGAGAGAGAGAGATGGGGAGGGATGGGGAGGGAAGGAAAGGAAGAAGAAGAGAGTGACAGACACCCATCTATCTAATGAGGATGGAAGTCAGAAGCATCCATTTAACATAATTTCTCTGACACACCTGTCGCGAATCACAATTGTTCAGGATCCATGTTCTGATAAAGGGGCTGCCCCTAGAGCCCTCTCTGCTTAGATCTAGGTATCCCAAACTTTGGATTGGGTCTCCTTAGACTTCAGATTTATACCATTCCTCCACTTCACAGCCCACGTGAACAGAGGTCACCCCCTCTGCTGGCTGGACTGTGCCTCCAATCTTCCCGACCAAACCCAAGGAAAGGATTCTTCGAGAACAAAGCCAACCATATCCTTTTACTATTGAAGACCTTCAGTGACTCACTACTGCTCTTGGAATAATGTGCACATTCATTTGCATGGTGTCGCAGCCTTTCCATACGACCCCACAAAGTGTTGCTCATTTCTTCTGGTTATACCAATTGAATCAAATATATATGGTGTGCTGAGTACCAGGATCCCGAAGTGAACATGAAGCATGCTACCCATCCTGTGTCCCTGGTCAGGCAGGAGACACAGTATTCAACGAGTATTGTATTGGGATGTGTGCAGGCAAAGGAGTCTTTTCTGTCGTGGTTCAGGCTCCTGGGCTGAGATGCGGCAGCTCTCAGGTCGCTGCTGTTCTCTAAGGAGTGAGTCTTCCCTGGACCAACTGGATGCTTCTGTGGCATCAGCTCCACCTGGATCCCGGGTCCTCCTGAGCCTAGCAAAGAGCTTGGCCAAGAAAACATTCAGAACTTGTTTGCTGTGTCATTGACATATAGATCCTCCTAATCTGTGTGTGCATGTTGTATTTTAATTAGTTGTAAAATTATTTACCTTGATTCGGAAAAGTTTGGTTCTGGGATGCAATGAAGATATAGAAAAATATTTCTTTTTAAAAGATTTATTTGCAAGCAGAGAGATAGAAGAAAGATAGAGAGAATGGGTGTGCCAGGGCCTCTTTGTGCGTCTAGTTTTTCATGGGAACTGGGGGATCGAACCTAGGCTGGTAGGCATTGCAATCAAGTGCCTTAACTGCTGAGCCATCTCTCCAGTCCTTGAAAAATTTATTTATTTGTATGAAGAGAGAGAGATAGCATGGGTGCACCAGCACCTCCTTCCACTACAGATGCATGAGCTACTTGGGGCATCTGGCTTTATGTGGGTTCTAAGAAATCAATCCCAGGCCTTCACGATTTGCAAGCAAGTGCCTTTAACCACTGAGCTATCTCCCCAGCCCTGAAAACCACTTCTTAAAGCAAGAATGCTTGTGAACCCAAGCACTCTTAAGTGACTAAGTGTGTAGGGTAGGTCTCCAGAATACCCCTTGCCAGCACAGGGTAGTGTGGCTGATGGAGAAGGGTGAACCCAACTGCTCAGCCAGTCACCACTGTCTTGTCTCTGGGCTCAAGGTTCAGAAGCCCTGGCTGACCTCCCATCACCGTCTATCACCCTTTCCGCAGAACTGCTTTATCTGAGAGTAGATCACATGACCTCAATTTCAGAAGGGATCCTGCCCAGGCTCTGGAAAGCCATGCTGTATAGACAGGCAAGAAGCTGGATAGACATAGACATTACACACACACACACACACACACACACACACACACACACACACACACACACACGGCCCATTTGCTATGTGGATTGGGAGCAAAGAAGCTTTCTTTGGCACTTGGGCACAGGCTCAAGGAACCATGGATGCCATACTGTCCAGGCAAGACTAGAACTCCCATCTGAGTCAGTCTCATCCAAGACGGCAATGAGGAGGAGCAGCTTCCTGAGTCTTCCTAATTCTTGCTCAACTCTCCCTACAATAAGCCTTTCAGAATTTGCCCTCCTCTGTGCCTGTGTTTTTGAATTCTTGCTAAACATGAACTAGAACTTGAGACTTGGGAGCCACTGTTTCGGCAGTTCTAAGCTCACTCAGAGCAGTCTCCGCCCTGCATACTATAGAGAACAGATCACATGCCATTTGTGTTAGATCAGATCCCTTTTGCCCAATCAAATTTCCACCCAGCTACCCATGTTTCCATTACGCCCATGAAACGAAATATGCATAAACTCCAATAGAACCGTGTTCCGGGAGCTGGAAGTGGGGAGGCTCTTGGGAAGATGGATGAGAGCGTATCCGCCAGCCAGGAGGGTGCCGCACATCATCCCATGAGGATGAAGCTCCTGTGCTCAGAGCCTTCCAGATCCCCGAAGTCTCTCTCCACCAGGATGCTTATTTCTGTCTTTTCAAACATTCCTTAACAGACACTGCGAAATAGGTTTTCTTGGATGCCTGTGGGTTGGTGTAGCAGATTACTCAAAACTGAACAGTGGTTTGTGGGGCCCTCTATTGCAATCTGGCAGACAGAAGTTCCAGAGGCCTGGACCTGGGGACTTCATCTGAAGTGGGGGAGTCCTAGGATCTGAAAGCTCACCTCCAGGAAGATAGCGTGAGATCTTAATTAAAAGATGCCCAGTTGGCATCGGCTGCAGAATCGCTGACTCAATGGCATGTTTTGGGAATCACAGAGGTGACCTGTGTTGTGAGCACGTAGTTGGAGCAGCTGGTTTTGTTTGCATCTATGTCTTCAGACCTGCCCACTCTGTAAAGGGATTGAGAAGAGACTTTGTCCTGTCTGGATGGATGTCCTCACCCTCCTCTCCTGACCTTAGACTGCTTATCTCGGCATCCCACACTGATCTTCCTTCTTCCTTAGAATTGAGTCAGATCACCTGACCCACTCCTGTTTCACAGGTGAAACTGTGAGGGATTAAGCACCCAAGGGTGTCACAGCTGAGAACAGTCTTGAATTAAACAAACAAGAATTCCCTTACGACTCATTTATTCACTAAAGTTTTGCTGAATGCTGCCGCGTACAAAGCAGCTGTATACACAAGCAGAAAAGGCAGTTCTGCCCTACAATGGCACATGGCCGACCTAAGCCCTCCTGGCCTGTCCTTTCTTGTAGGTCACCTCCACTTTCCCAGCTGACTGGAGCCCAAAGCTACACTTCAAAGGGACCCTAACCACATCCACTTACTCCTTCCCCGCACCACCGTTCCTGTGCCTGCTGGCCAGAGGTGGGGACAAGCTTGGCCCCACCACACTGGAGTCTCCCCGACAGGAGACAGGAAAGGAGGGGCTGTGGAGGAGCCCTGTAGACTCACACAGGTAAGGAGTGGCCAATGGAACAGCTCAAAGAAGGAAACTCATGCTGTTTACCTTCTCTGCTTGCACGCCAGGGTAAAGTCCCTATAGCTTTGGGTCCAGCCCCAAAGCCTCTCCCCTTCTGGCCACCATCTTCCTGTCTGGCCCCAGCATCCTTCCCTCAGGAGCCTGTACTGTTTTTCTATCAGCTCACACTCCTCCAGGGGCAGCAGACCCTCTGGATGGATAGGTTTCCCCAGCCCCAGATGCCCTTCCCTGCGTCTCCACCTGGCAAGCTCCTATCATCCTGGCCAATGTCTTTCTTCCTCCCCTCTTGGTACACCGAAGCATTTCTGTACCAGTTACAGCACAATAAAGAAAATAACAGTCACGAACCTGTGTCCTCCACTGACCTCCTCAGGGATAGCAACTGTGTCTTTACCTTCCAGTGTCAAAGCCCTGCACATGGTAGATGTTTAATAAAAGGAAAAATCTGCTATAAAAATCAATATATATTGTTGGGCCTGGTGGCACACGCCTTTAGTCCCAGCACTCAGGAGGCAGAGGTAGGAGGATCACCATGAGTTCAAGGCCACCCTGAGACTACATAGTGAATAGACAGCCTGGGCCAGAGCGAGACCCTATCTCAAAAAAACAAGCATACAAAAAAAGGTCTTACTGAATGACAAGTAGAATTTCCATAGATAAAGACACACACCCTCAACTACCTGAAGAGCCTAATGACCCGGGTTCCATTCCTCACCACCCACAACGAGATGCAAGCCAGATGCACAAAGTGGCACATGTGTCTGGAGTTCGTTTGCAGCAGCTAGTGGCCCTGGTGTGCTCTATTCTCTCTCTCTCTCTCTCTCTCTCTCTCTCTCTCTCTCTCTCTCTCTCTCTCTCTCTCTCCTTGCAAATAAATAAAAAAGAAAGGAAGAAAAAGAATCTCCCTGGATGTTTTGGGGTCTGTTTGTGGGGACCAGAGCTACCCTGCGTGCTCCAGATGGGCCCTGGCACCTTGGGCAGGGCTGGCGCTTCCTCCTTCACATTCTTTCTGTGTCTCGGCTGGGACTGTCCTGTGGTGTCAGAGTTGCTAAAGACTCCTTCCAGGGGAAACTCTGTGGTTTCCACGGAAAGGCCCATGGGGCCTCCAGATAGTCACGCAGCTTTCATGATGCAAGAGTCAAGTACAGGTCACAGCCAGTCAGAGGACAGAGTGGGCAGTTTGTGGACTTCAGACTTGACTCAGGATGGAAGGCACCATAAAAGCCTCACTTCTTTAGGTGCCAGTAGGTAGGCTCAAGGGCAGGGGTGGCACAGCCAGGGAGAGCGTCTGCCTTCACCAGGGGAGCCATGCTCTGCCACCACAGATGGCAGGACCTGGTCCTCCCCTTCTGAACCCAGACAGTGACTCAGAGACAAGTGTCAAAAATAGTGACCTCACCCACAGGGGAGCGTGACTGTGACCACTGTCCTCTCGGAAGTCAAGCATCTGAGGCCCAGTGGGACGAAGGCTGGCATTGGGGACCCATAAGACAGGAAAACCCAACACAGGGCACTTGCCTCATGACCTGGGTGACCTGAATGCCCCGTTCCTCACAGAAATGTTTTGAGCATCAGAGGGAGATCATGTCTATAAGCACTGCGAAGTCATATAAAGAACATGACCTGTTAGCACCTGCTGTTGTCACAGGCTTCGGTCAGGTGCCAACACCTAGTGCACTAGAGAGGCCCAGCACTAGAAAAGGTAGCAGGAGACTCACCTGAGGCAGGTAGCCTCTGTCCACTGGGGGGGGAGACCTGCCACCAGAGAGATGCTGACTGGGAGCAGGAGTGCCACACTGTCAGGGACAGCCACCCTCCTCCCTGGCTAGGAGGTTCCAACACTTTGTTAGTTCTCATTTTCAATGTATTTGTGTGTGTGTGTGTGTGTGTGTGTGTGTGTGTGTGTGTGTGTGTGTGTGTGAAAGAGAGGGGGGGGGAGAGAGAGCACCAGGGTTTCTGCCACTGCAAGTGAACTCCAGACACATGGGCCACTTCATGCATCTGGCTTTAGATGGGTACTGAGGAATGGAATCTGTGTGTGGGCGTGCCAGGACTTCCTGCAGCACTCCTCACATCTGGCTTTAGTAAGTACTGGGGAATCTAACCTGGGCCATCAAGCTTTGCAAGCAAGTGCTTTGAACCACGGAGCCATCTCCCCAACCCTTCTCTCAAGAATTCTTCTTTCCAAGGGACCTCTCTCCTACAGTCTCAGCTTGTGGCCTGGAGTCCTAGTGGTGATGGGGGAATGAGGGAGGGAGGTCATGCTCTTCAAGTTCGGGTTTCTCTAGCTCTCTTGTGAAAAATCACAATATTTTACTCTTAGACTTATATCAAAATGAACCTCGTTAATTTAAAATGTGTCCAGTCTTTTGGGGAATGTGACCTAATGTACTTAAGGATGATGAGATAGCTTGTCTTCTACTTAGCCTCAGTTGCTCAGGTTAAAACAAGAAGATGGCTAGTTAGATGGATAGATGATAAATAGATAAAATAGAAGATAGATGATGAGATAGATAGAAAGAAAGAAAGAATGATAGATAGATATATAGGTAGATAGATAGATAGATGATAGAAAGATAGATAGATGGATAGATATAAATTAGATAGACAGAGAGATTAGATACATAGATAGATATAGACAGACAGACAGATGATAGATCATTGTGAAGAAAATACAGTAAAATGTTTATGGTTGGACATCTGATAAGGAATATGGACGTTCTTTAAACTGTTTATACAATTTTACTGTGAAATTACCTCAAAATAAATTACAAACTAAAAATCCCACTTGGTGAAACTCTATCTTTTTATATTTCTCTAAACATTTGCAAAAGTATTCCTCCACTGGCTTGAATCAGAAAACATTCCAGGAGAATTTCCTGTGTTCCATGCACTCAGTCGTCTGGGTGTGAGAGGGGGGGATGTACAAAGTAAAGAAGAGTCTCTACCCTTTAAAAATGCGCATCCCATTGATGAGACCCTTGCCTGTAGTGTGGGGGTGAAGTCTTATCACTTTCTTGTAAAGGAAGCTGCAGAAGGCTGAGGAAGTTATTCTACCCATGTCACAGGGGCTGTCCCCAAGATCAGAACAGGCATGACCAGTCTGAGAATGATCTCTTCGGGCAGGCAGTGCATGACTCAGACAGAGAAAAGCCGGAAACCTGGCACTAGAGAAGAGCTTGGAGAAAGCCCACCTTGGACCTCCCACCACAAGTCCCTATTCTGACGATCACAGGACTGTGAGGTGGGCAGAACACCAGTCTCTCAGCATGGGGAAAGCACGGGAAAGGGAGTGCCTTCAGGGCTGTGGTGAGGAGTCGATGACATGCTATTTATCACATGCTTAGGAAGGTGCCTGGAGCACCTTAAGTGAGACACATGAGTACTCAAGTGACTTCCTTGGAGTCCCACAGGGCAAGAGGAAAACCCACATAGCCCAGCCACCCGGTCCTTGATGTCACAATCAGAGAGCACTTAGGAGTAAGTATTCTGTCAAGAGAAAAGACAGAGACTTCCAAGTAAGATCCAGAGACCTGCACAGAGGTTCTAGGACAGCCAGACTACCCTCAGGCCAGCCAGACTACCAGTGCCAACTTCAGTATACACAGATAGGTAATCACATACCAGGTGACAGCAAACTCCATTCGCCTCCCTGCCTCAGACTCCAAGATGCAGCCATTGCCACAGGCAGCAGCCTGTGGAACCATCCAGTCCAGAAACAGCCTTCCTGGTATGCGACAAAGATATGCAAGAGAGCAAACCAGGGCAATTTCTATGTTCCACTCCTTGGCCATATCTAATTAGAAAGTCCTCTAAATGGCAACCCCATCTGACAGCAGAGAACCAACCTCCAGGTGCCAGGGAAGCCACAGAAATACAAGGAAGGCATTCTAAAGGCATTCTAAAGACCTACCTGCCAAGGCCCTGACTGTACCACAGCCATCCATCACCTGAGAGTCCCAGCTGTTTCCTGACAAATGCCAGGCTTCAGTCATCCCACCACAGGGTGCACATCAGCACTCTCCAGTCTCTGTAGGTCAATTTAATGAGGAAGCAGCTCAAGGAGGTCAGAGAAGAGAACAATGTCCAGTGAAAACTAGGCATGGCATACGAGCTCATGTAGCACCTAAACCAGGCCTGCAAACCTTGAGCTGGTCTCGATAGCAGAAGACAGTTGTGGTGGTTTGCTTCAGATGTTCCCCATAAACTGATGTGTTCTGAGTGTTTGCCCCACAAATGATGGTGATTTGGGAGGTGGACCCTTGATGGAGGAGGTGTGTTTTGGGGGAGTGGGCTTCGGGGTTGTGAAAGTCAGCTCCCCCTTGCTAGAGTTTTGGCTCACTTTTCTGCTGTGGCAGAGGTGATGTCCAGCCTCTGCTCAATCCCTGCCGTCATGAAGTTTCCTCTTGAGATTGTAATCCAAAATAAAAACCTTTCACCTTTCCTCCCATCAAATGCTTTTGGTTTGGTATTTTGTCCCAGCAATGAGGAGGTAACTACAATAGAAAATTGGTAACAGAAGTGGGGTTATTACCTAATTGTGGGGCTTTTGGCCCTTTGGAACTGATTTTCAGGAGGAAGGTGGAAGGATTTGAAACCTTAACCTAAAAGATGTCTTTCAGTGCTCCAAGGAGAGCTTGATGGACCATTTTGATTACAGAGCTTAAAGAGCAAAATACACACACACACACACACACACACACACACACACACACGAGCAAAATACAGAAAGAACTGAGGCTTGGCTTACAGGGAAAAAGAGCTTCCTCGGGACTGGGCTAGAAGCAGTTTGTGTTCTGCCTGTCCTGTGAACCAGAGCAGGGTTGGACTTCAAAGAAATTAGAGTAGTTTGAGCAGAGGATATGTCACAGAAAGAACAAGTTTCAGGCTGGAGACAGCGCCCATTCAACTGCAATTGTTTGAGAGATTAGAGAGATCAACATTGGGCCAACTGTTCTGCATTGGGACAGCAGAAAGACTCTTTTGAAAGTGGGGGGTCAGAACACTGAAGGTGTATGAGAATATAACAAATGCTGGGAAGAAAGGGTCATTGGATGTGCAATGCGGTTTTGTTGGAGAAGGCCACTGGGTAGTGTGAGATAAGATTGTTGGAGTCCCTGCATAGAGACCCAGTGGAGCCATGCAGATGAACTTTGGGTTGCAGTGGAGACCCCAGAAATTTTTTATTGAGATGACAGGACTATGGTATGGCTGCTAAGGAGAGCTGCCGGCTTGAGATGGGTTGTTCCCTGGGCTATGAGCAGCCCAGCTAGAGAGGCCAGATTGGAAAGCCAGAAACTTTTCTGTGGGTCTCAGGTGAACATGCAACTGCAGAATTTGATATTTACCCTATTTTTTCATATCTTGCATTGGTTCAATTTTTTTCTAGCTATACCCAATGCCATCTTTTGCAGTATGAATGTTTACTCTGTGCCAGTAGGTGGTTTTGGTTTTACAGGCTCACAGTTAGGAGACATTGGACTATGGGGATGTTTGAGCAGTGTTGGGATTGATAAAATCTATGGGAATTTTAAAGTTGGACTGAATGCATTGTGCTTTACATCACAGATGATCATCAACTTATGGGGTCCAGGGGTAGAATGTGGTGGGTTGAATCAGGTGACCCCCCCAAAAAAAAACCTAATGTGTTCTGAATGTTTGGTCTCAAGCTGATGACTATTTGGGAAGATTTGTGTTTTTGGAGGTGGGCTTGGGGGTGTTGTAGCCAGCTCCCCCTTGCCAGAGCTTGGCTCACTCTCCTAAATGATGGAAAGAACTTCTATGCACCTAGAGGCAGAATTAATATTATGAAATGGTTATACTACCAAGAGTAATCTACAGATTCAATATAATCCTCCTGAAAATTCCAGTGACATTCCTCACTGAGCTGGGTAAATAAACCAAGAATTCTTTTTTCCCCCAAGAATTCTTTTTTCCCCCAAGAATTCTTATGGAAGCACAAAAGGCTACAAATATCCAAGCAATCCAAAGGAGAAAGAAAATAGCTAGAAGTAACACAATACCTGATCTCAAACTATACCACAGTGCAATAGTGACAAAGACAGCATAGTGCTGGTACCAAAACAGTCACATAGACCAATGGAACTTAATACAGCATCCAGAAATAAACCCACACTGCCTTGGCCACCTAATTTTTTAACAAATGAGCCAAAAAATATACATTGGGAAAAAAGACAGCCTATTCAACAAATGGTACTGGCAAATCTGGATGTCCACCTGCAGAAAAGTGAAATTAGATCTGTATCTTTCATCTTGTACAAGTATCAATTGAAACCAGATCAAAGACCTTAATCTTAAACATGGAACACTGAAACCGCTACAGGGAATACAAGAGAAGACACTTCAAGATGCAGTAATAGGCAAGATCTTTATGAACAGGATTCCAATGGCACAGGAAATAGACCCAAGAATGAACAAATATGGCTACATAAAATTAAGTTTCTGCACAGCAAGAAAAACCATAAACAAAGCAAACAGCCTACAGAATGCAATAAAATCTTTGCCAGCTATATTTCATACAGGGGTGCTAATAGTGAGAACTTACATCTTCAACTGAAAATGACCTCACCAAGGGCATCTAGAGTTTGTTTCTAGTGAGGAAGGAACAGTGAGCCAACTCTCCAGGAATGAGGAGACACACCTCACTTGCCCAACATAAAGCAGTAGAGTTGGTGCCACCCAAGTCCCTTCCTTGGTGCTAGGGTCTTGAGGGGACATCCTCCCCAGAACCATCTCCTCCATTGCCAAAGGCCTTAGCAGACAAACCTCAATGGAATCTTCCCCAGACCATTCCAGGCCAAGGTTACAGACAGACCTGAAGGACCGTTAGGACCAGCCAGGCTAGGTTCATAGGCCACACTCAATCAGCAGTCCCGACGAGGGTGATGACTGGTCCCTCTAAGGTTCTGTCTCAGAAATTACCCTCACTACTTTTAAGGGCTCTTAGCTCAAAATATGAAATCCTGTAGCATGGACACTTTTGGTTGATACTTAGGCTCTTGCAGGTTTTCTACTTAGGTTCCCTTTCATTCCCTTTCTATTGCTATATTCTCGATAAATTGAGGTGCCAAGTGTCCAGTGACAGCCTGTAGCCCATTCTTTTCTCCTCCGGTATGTGCCTCTGCTGTGGTTTGGGTACCTGTCCCCCAGAGGCCAGTTAAAAGGCTTGGTACCATCCCTGGTGTTGTTGGGAGGTGGTGGAACCTTTTGAGGTGGGGTCTAGTAAAACATCTTCAGGTGTTTGGGAGTTCCCTTAAAGGGAGAGTGGGACCCTGGCTCCTTCCTCTGCTTTTTTCTCTCCCACATCCTATTTTCCTGCCAGGATGTGCTTGCCTTGTCCAAAGCCATGGGCCAACCTCTCATGGACTGAAACCTGTAAGACTGGCTTGGGATAAACTCTTCGTCTTTTAAAGTTGAGTGTCTCAGGTACTTTGTTATAGTAATGGAAAGCTGACTGACCCAGCCCTTGATGGTAATTCTTGTCTCTCTGACTCCAAGGTCTTGTTAGTCTGATCCACCTCATGAAACCTTTCAAGTCAAGGCCTGGTGGGGTCTTTGAGAAGGGGACAGACTAGGCACCCTAAGTCTCAAATGTCTAACCTCATCCCCATCTGACCCATTCCTTCCTGCTTACCAAACCATTTAGTATGTAGGTATTGAGAAGTTTTTTACATCATCACAAAGTCTTCCTGATGCCATAGTTTTGTTTGATTTTTGAAGATAGAGTCTCATGTAGTCCAGGCTGGCTTCAAACTCACTATGTAGCCAAGAATGACCTTGAACTCTTGGTCCTCCTGCCTCAGCCACACCATTTTTCTGAAGTGCCTGGGGCTTAAATCCAGAGCCTTGTGCATGCTAGGTAAGCACTGTACCACTGAGCCCTAGCCACAGTCTCTGATGCCAGAATTTATACCTTGATGTCTAAATTCAGCTGCCCAAGCTTTGTCCTCCACAGGAGAACCCTTTGTGAACACAGCACGCCACAGACACATGGTGGCTTTCAGCTGTCAGTCTGGAAGGTCCTGCATGCTAACTGCCAGAGGCCAGAGCTTCCATATTTGAATCATTGTTTAGTCCATGTTGGGTTGCTCTCACAGAACACCTGAGACTGAGCAATTTATTCCCAACTGATCTAAGTAGTGCAAGCTGGGAAGTCTGCGTCAAGAGCCTTTTGCTGTTGTATCAGCCTACGGGCAGAAGACGGAAGGCATGAGATCAGATGAGGGGGGCGGGGAGCAAAACCAATCCTTTCTACAGGAGTCTTTCTAGAGATAGCGGCATTCACCCCATTAGAACTCCAAGGTTTGTCCTCAAGGTGGTCCTCCTTTGCAAGTGGTGTTCTGTTTTGTTTTGTTTTTGAGGTAGACTCTCACTCTAGCCCAGGCTGGCCTGAAATTCCCTCTATCGCCTCGGGCTGGCCTTGAACTCAAAGCAATCCTCCTTCCTCAACATCCCAAGTGCTAAACTAAAGGCATGTGTGTGTCACCACTTCCGGCCAAAGTGGGGTTCTGAGAAGACAAGTAACCTGCCCAGACACATAGCTCTTGAACGGAAGAACCTTGACTCAGGCACCCAGCTGTCTGCTTGAATCTGTGCCACCAAGGCAACCGGAAGGTGTAATTGTCACTGGCAGAGCCACACCAGACTGTGCCAACATGGCTGGTCAATAGTGGCATCTATATGCCACGGATAGTGTTCACAGAACATGGGGCTGTCCACATACCCAATAAATCCGCCATCTCTCAGGTTAGGGATGAATGTGCCAGAGGGACATTCCAGCTGTTGGTCTTCCATGCCTGCTCCCTAAACAGACTGGGTCTAGGACATCACTGCTTGGTGTAATACTCACGTAATAAAATATTGCTCTTGAAAAAAATTAAACTCTGAGCCAGTTGTGGTGCGCCCCTTTAATGCCAGCACTGGAGATGCTGAGGTAAGAGGATCACTGTGAGTTCAAGGCCAGCCTGGGCTACAGAGTGAGTTCCAGGTTAGCCTGGGCTAGGGTATGACCGTACCTCAAAACAAAAATAAATGTTGTCATGGTTTGATCCAGGTGTCCCCTACAAACAAATTAATCCCCAGCTGATGGCAGTTCGGAAATTAGAACCTCGCTGGAGCTGTGTTGTCAGGGGCGGGCTTATGGGGTTATAAACCAGCTTCCCCTTGCCAGAGTTTGGCACACCTTCCTGCCGCTGTTTGCAGTGCTGTGGCAGAGGTGATGTCCAGCCCTCTGCTCATGCCATCGTTTTCCCTACCAGGATGGAGTCTCCCCTCGAGTCCGAAAGCCAAATAAACCCATTCCTCCACAAGCCACTTTGGTTTGGGTTCTTTCTATGCAGCAACTAGAAAGCTGACCACAACAAATGTTAAGTGATAGAAAAACAGGCAAAGGATATAATAAAACATTACTATAATAAAGACTAAAAACCAAAAAGTTTCCAGAAAGAAATAATTAACAGAGGCAATTCTCTAATTGCCACGGACCAGCTCTGCCAGAGTACTGGGACCACAGGATCAGGGCCTTGGAGAAGTGGGCAGGGATTCGTCTGAGTGACAGACACAGACTCAAGGAGAGTGTATCTGAGTGCGATTTTACTGAGCATTTGTCAGAGTTATATACAGTTGATTATTGTAACAGTATTCTTTGATTATAAGGCAGTTACAGTTTCTTTGAATGATTAAACCAAGAATTTCAGCAAGGTCCATGAGAATAGACAATAGAAAAGCACAGATGATTATCACGTAAATGGTTTCGATGCAAAACTGTGGTTAGTCAGACCGGGCCTGACTTGGCGCTTGTTTTTCAATTTAAACATTATGTAGTTTTCAGCCATTAAGAATTGTTTTTTAAGGTTTACCATGATATTCTCTTTTCCTTAATGTTAACCCATCTGTCACCTTTTTTCATAGATACCTGTATAAGGCAATGGAGCATCAGTGGGCTCAGGGAGTTTCCTTATACTACCAGTTTCTTTTTGGTCTTTTCCTATAACTCTCTCAGTTCTAGGAATCTCTTTCTCAATACTTTTCCTTAATAAGTAATTGTTCTATTGTAAGTCATCTAGGACTCTTCCCAAAAGTCCTTTAGCTGTTTTCAATCTCTCAATTGCTCATAATAATGGGGGAGTGACTGAAGGAAAAACTTTATTTTTCATTTTCTCTTGGGAAACAGATCATCATAGTTGATTCCCTGTTTTCGTGAAGGTGGACTCAATGAACTAGAAAGAAACAATGAGCTAGAGCCATGAGCAGGTATTATGAAAATCAGAGCAATAAGGGAGCAGCCGAGAACACAAAGACTTGGAGTGCACAGCCTGTTCCAACGGGCAGACTTCCTTGAAGCAACTGCCTCAGTCTATGCAATTTCTCGCACAGACTCCGTCAGAGTTGGCGTGACATCTAAGCATGAAAAAGACATTATACGTGCTCAATTAGGAAGAAAAGTCACTCCATTCTCACGGCTGTCTTTATCTTCCTGGAAACAAATGTCTGTATTTTAGTGATCACTGAACATTGTGCACATATTCTCACGATGCAGAGGGCTGGCTTGAGTAAGAGAGCAGGGTGAAATTAAGTATCTACATGTTAGTTTTGTTGCTGCTACTCTGGGTGTGAGGTCATCCTTGTGTGAATCAACACAGGGGTTCTTGTATTGTGCTAGGTTTCTATGTAGGTGACAGTGATTATAAGCTTATCTACAGGTGCCTACGTGCTTTCTAAAAGGTTGATAATGGATGTTTTGAAACCAACGTGGGTCAGGAGTTACCAGAGATAGGTAGCTACGGATTGTAAATAAGCAAACTAGGGGAAAGAATATAATCTTGAACATATTGAGAGCGCCCTACTTTTTAGCATTAGTCATTCTGAAAACATTTTTTTAAAGAGGGAAGAGAATACTTATTGATCAACTAGCTATTACACGAGATGCATGGTTCGTGCTTTAAATCCAGCACTGGGGAGGCAGAGGTAGGAGGATCTCAGTGAGACCCAGGCCAGCCTGGGGCTACAGAGAGAGTTTGGGTGAGCCTGCTAGAGTGAGATCCTTTCTCAAAACAAACAAACAACAACAACAACAAAGTACAAGTGAAGCTCCATGCCAGGTTCTTTGTAGCTACTATCTCATATCTTCACAACTATTCTGAGAGAAACCAGCTAATGCTGACCCGAGGCTTTCCAAAAGTAATGTCGGAAGTGATGGAATAGTCTAATTTCAGTCTCGTTTCATTCTCTACCACAAAGTCTCAACTAACATGAAAGACTTTCTTCTAGAAAATGAAAAACGACGAGTGTTTAATTAGATCGGACTCCACTTCTTGGTCCTATGGAATATGATTTTAACTTTTACTGGGAAAAGTCACTTTCCATTTTGTTTCTTTATAAAGGGAATTAATGATGTTTGATCAAGGCTCAAGGTCATCAAGTTGAATGTTCTTCCTCTGCTGTAAGCTCTAGTGGACATCACCTGTCCCTCTCCTGCCCTGCCCACTTCTCAGTCCCCAACACTCACTCTCTGCCTGCATCCTCTGTGATGGATGGCAATGATCTTGGTTCAGTCTGCGCTCCATCGTCCCTCTAAGGGCATTTGATTCCCACTCCCTCGAGGTGGACCTTTCTCATTTTCTTTCTACATCTTCTCCTATTCTTCCTCTGTCCTGATCTTGGTGTCACCAGCCACCAGACCGCCCGTGTGAGAAATCCAGGAGTCATCTTGGACATCCCCAGCCTCACTCTTTTCCTCAGTCACTCATGTATTCTTCTTTTCCCCATTTCTTCTGCCATTGCTTTGGCTGCTCATAGCTCCCAGTACCTGTCCTTGGAACATTGGAGGCAATTTTTTTTTTGCTTCAGTCAAAGTCCGTAGAGGGCACATCTGTCACCTCCACTTGCTGTACCAGCTCTCCATTAAGGATACAGTATCATCTCCTTTTATCAGCTTAAAACTTTATTTGGGGGCTGGAGAGATGGCTTAAGGTATTTACCTGCAAAGCAGAAAGTCCCAGGCTTGATTCCCCAGTACCCACATAAAGTCAGATGCACAAGGTGGCTGGAGGCCCTGGTGTACCCATTCTCTCTCTCTCTCTCTCTCTCTCTCTCTATATATATATATATATATATATATATATATATATATATATCTCAAATAAAATAATAAATATTTTAAAATCTATTTGAAGGCACATCTGCTACTGTTTGCAGTGTTGTGGCAGAGGTGATGTCCACCCTCTGCTTATGCCATCATTTCCCCTGCCATCATGGAGCTGCCCCTAGAGTCTGTAAGCCAAATAAACCCATTCCTCAAAAAAAAAACCCTTTATTTTGGTTCTTTTTAAAAATATTTTATTTATTCAATTTCAAGGAGAGAGAGAGCATACCAGGGCCACCACCTTGTGGGTCTGGCTTATGTGGGTTCAATTCTGGGGAATTGAAACAGGGGCTTTAAGCACTGGAGAGGCAAGTGCCTTAACCACTGAGCCATCTCTCCAGCCCTATTTTGGTTCTTTTGTAGCCTCAGGATAAGGAAATTCTACACATTCTGGGTTGGAGGGATGGCTCATTGGTTAGGGCACTTGCTTGCAAAGCCAAAGGACCCAGGGTTCAGTTCCCCAGTGCCCATGAAAGACCAGATGCACAAAGTGACACATGCATCTGGAGTTTGTTTGCAGCAGCTGGAGTTCCTGGCATGCCCATTCTGTCTCTCTCTTACTTTCTCTCTGCTTGCAAAGAAAGATAAGGAAGAGAGAGAAAGAAAGAAAGAAAGAAAGAAAGAAAGAAAGAAAGAAAGAAAGAAAGAAAGAAAGAAAGAAAGAAAAAAAGAAAGAGAAAGAAAGGGTCTAGGCATTCCACCCACTTCTTCCACTTCATGCTCTGATTTTTAAAATTCCATGCATTAAATTCTTAAAAATCTTCTTTCAAGTTTCCAGAAGGTATCAGGCTATGTCATACCTCTCTGCTTTGGTAAAGAAGTGCCTCTATCTCAGCTGTCTTGTTGATTTCCAGCTCTTGGTTTTGTCTTGGTCTTTTAGAGATCAACTTTCTTTTGTATTTTCTTTTTATTTGAGACAGGGTCTCATGGATTCCATGCTTGCCTCAAACTCACTATGTAGCTGCAGATCACCTTGAACCTCTGATCCATCTGCTTCCACCTGCCCAGTGCTAGAGTAACAGGTGTGGGCCACCCCATCCAGTCTACACAGTGCTCCCAGCTTCAACCCCAGTGCTTCATGAGTAGCAGGTAGGCACTTTAACAATTGAGCTGCATCCACAGCTCCAAGGGATCCACAGTTTTTTGGAGCCCTTTGCTTTGTGTGTCACCTCTATCCTTGATTACTGTCTCTGCATTGCTTTGATTGGTTCACAGGAGTGTCTCCCTTGCTAGGCTGTCATAGGCATTGGGTCCAGCACAGGGCCTAAGAGGCAGGTTCAACCCACAGCCCATAGGCCCATGCTCCCCAGGATGGCTATGAGCACAGCCCAACATATTTGTAGATGATAACCTCACAGTCAAAAGGTTGGACACTCCTGGCTCTAGCACATAGTGAGTGCTCAGTAAATGTATGACTTTCTAAATATCTAAATGATGGGCTGATTAGTTAAGCAAGGGCTTGAGACCACCTAAATTTGATTCCCCAGCACCCATGTTAAAAGCTGGTATGGACACACTAGTCCTTGGGAGGTGTGTGGTGGAGACTGAAGTATCACGGAATCACTGACCAGAACCAGCAGCTGTGGGTTCAGTGAAAGACTCAAGGAAATACATGGATGAGGAACAGCAGGGTATTTGATGTTCACCTCTGGCCACACTCGTTTGCATACCCCCATGCACATCACACACCATGCCACACACACTCCACCATCCACCCATGCCAAAAAAACTAAGTTACATTAAAATGCCACTATACCATCTCAGATAAGCAACTTTCTGTTCACATGCCAGAGGCTCTTATCTGGATATGCTACTGTTATCTGTGGTGCAGGAGTTCTGCAGAGGCCCTTTGGCATCATTTTCATAACCACATATTTGTCAAGTTGCCAGTACAGCCTAGCAGTCAATTCCAACAAGTAAAACTTGGATTGGATTTGGACATTTAATTATCACTATTGTAGGATGCACATGCCTATAACCCAGCACTTGGGAGGTTGAGGCAGGAGGATTATGAAGCGAAACCAGTCTGGGCTACATTGTGAGACTCTTTCTCAAAAACAAAATGTATATGTATATTTAGCAGCTACCTTCTTGTTGCTGGGACAAACCCCCAACCCAAAGCAGCTGATGGGAGGAAAGAGTATATTTCAGCTTATGGTAGGGAGAAATTTCATCATGAAGGGAAAGCATAGCATCTTGTCAAAGCAGAAGGGGAAGGAAATGCTCTGAGTGATCAAGCTAGTGAACACCCAATAGGGCTGGACTAATAAACCACAAACTCCACCCTGCTGGGCACTGCCTATTGGCGCTGCTACTGAGGGCATGGAGAACAAAGGGTTAAGGATGTATGAGTGAGGTGAAACCCCGATAATTTGGTAGGTGTTTCCCGGCTCCATCTACCCTGACTCCCAACCCCCATGGGCTAGCCACAGAAACCAGCATTTCCATCTCAGCATGACTGGCATTGGGTATCAGAAAAACTTCCTTGTACCCATCCCCATGGACCGTGGCTAGCATCACATATTTCCTGCCACTCAGGCCCCCAAATGAGGTATTCTCAAGTTGTCCATACCCCCCTATCCCAGTGCAGGCTGCCAACTCACCACCCCCATCAACCAATCTCCTTTTCTCTTCCCCATTCCCCATCCCCCGACCCCCTTTTCCTATAAAATGTAAGTTCCCCCAATTAAGAACCATGTGGATATACAATACACATCTGCTCTCCTCTGTGTCCTGCCGGACCCACCTGCACCATCCCCCCAGCTCTGTGGACCCCAGCCCTGAGACAGTGGACAGCGGACAGCTCGTTCAGCTCCCACCACTTCTCTGTTTTCCCTCTGCGCCCCCGGAGGAGAAAACAACACCTCCCCAGTGACACACCTCTTCCAGCAATGCTCCACTTCCCAAATTGCTACCAGCTGGGGACAAAGTATTCAAAACACATGAGCCTACAGGGGACATTTCATTCGAATTAGCACAGTACACATCGTATACCTGTATATATTTTGAGACAGAGAAAATAGATTGTATAATAGGTAACCTTATTAAATCAATGTTAATTTTCTCAGGAATGGTGATAATAGTGTTATTACAGAATGGCTTTTTCTTGGGTGTGAGTACATGCTTAAGTTTTTAGGGAAAAGGTTTATGACTATAATTACAATGGTACTGGAAGGAACTACTTTATTTGTGTGTGTGTGCGTGCGTCTGTGTGTGCATGTGTGTGCATGTGCATGTGTGTGTGTGTGTGTGTGTGCAGGTACACAACCATGTACACATGCCTTCTATACATACATGCATGTGGAGGCCAGAGGAAAATGCCGCGTGGCCTATTTTCACTCTTCCATGTGTTTCCTTAAAATGGATTCTCTCTGAAACCTGGAGCTGCTGTTTTTGGTAAACTTGGGTGACCAGTAGGCTCCAACAATTCTGTTTTCATCCCCACAGTACTGGGATTACGGGCATATGTGGCCATGTCTGGCCTTGTATGTAGGTGTCATGGTTTGATCCAGGTGTCCCCCACAAACAAATGAATGTGTTCTGGGTAATTGATCCTCAGCTGATGGCAGTTAGGGAATTACAACCTCACTAGGGCTGTTTTGTTGGGGGCGGGCTTATGGGGATTATAAACCAGCTTCCCCTTGCCAGTATTTGGCACATCTTCCTGCTGCTATTTCCAGTGCTGTGGCAGAGGTGATGTCCACCCTTCTGCTCAGGCCATCGTTTTCCCTGCCAGGATGGAGTCTCCCCTTGAGTTCCTAAGCCTAATAAACCCATTCCTCCATAAACCACTTTTGCTTGGGTTCTTTCTGTGCAGCAACTAGAAAGCTGACTGCAACAGTAGGTGCTAGGGAACCAAACTCAAGGTGAATCAGACCTTCACAGACCCTCATTTTGTGTGGCCAATGCTCCTGCCCACTAGCCTTCTCTGCAGCCCCTTGTTTCAGTTTTTTGAGACAGGCCACATACCTCAGGTGGCCTTGAACTCCTAATTCTCCTGTCTCAGACTCCTGACTGCAGAGATTTTTGGCAAGAATCATCATCCCCAGCTAGCCTAAGAATAAAATTTGTTTGGTTGTTTCTTGTTGCTGTTGTTTTTGAGACAGGTTTTCATGGAGCACAAGATGGCTTTGAACTTGCTAACTTGCTATGTAGCTGGGGCTAGCCTTGAACTCAATGCTCTTATCTCTGCTTCTCAAGTGATAGAATCTTAGGCATGTACCAACATTCCCAGTTCAAGAACACATTTTAAAATATTTTATTTATATGCGAGAGTATGTGAGTGTGTGGGCACACCAGGGCCTCTTGCCACTGCATATGAGCTCCAG
>PVHP010023183.1:0-27642 GCA_004024765.1 Zapus hudsonius
GCCTTCCTCTGACCATAGGGTTTTTGTAGCATTTCAGGGTGAATTTGACTGAATCATATAATGATCTAAAACCGTTTTTTACTTAGTGAGTGGAGCAGAATGTAAGTGGCCAGGGAAATACCAATACCTCTTTCAACTAGAATTCTGCCCTCTTTTCCTCCCCCATGTACTATTTTTATAAATTTAAGTCATCTAGGTCAGGAATTAAGGCCATCTTTTTCAAGGTAGTTAAAAGGAATTTAGAGATGTGCACAGTGACTTCCTCACTTTCTTAATGCTGAGTGTGTTTTTTTTTTAATCCAACGGTCATTTGGGCATTGCTAGGCTCTTTCAGAGAGGCACTATTAGACACCAGGAAGAATAAAAAGGTGAACGAGACACAGTCTTTGCCCTCAAGGAATGCTGCAGACACATTTACTTGTATAACATGAAGCATGCCAAGTTGTAAATATTCAAACATCATTTACCTGAAATCATAATTTCATATGACGTAGCCTGATGAGTGCAGGAGTTGGGCTAAGGGAACACTGAGGTGAATGTTCTTAGTTGTAACTCCTGGAATCTGGATATAATCTTAGTAAGGTTTGAAAGTATGGGTAGTACTGGGTTGTCCTTCACAATCCTTCATTCTGGAGAGCGGAAGCCTTACCAAAGGAAGCAGAAAGTGATGGGTATGCTTTGGAAATGATGAACAGTCCTAAGTGATTGGGGCAAATACTTCATGAGTTAGATAGATGAGGAACAGAGAAGCATCAAAGATGAATCTAAGATGAAGTGAGTGACTACCCCACACACCCTACAGCTAAGAACCTGCTATTTTACCATCCTTGAGATCGGCCCTTGCTGCTTTCCAAAATGGGCCGACCTTCCTTGGCCCAGATAATTAATAGAAAATTTCCACAGTATCTCTTAGGAGCTATTTTGAAATGAATGTCAACTTTAACAAAAAGTTCATAATGAGATGGAAAAGAAACTGAAAAGAAGTGGGTTTGAGAGAAAGAGAAGCTGAAACAAGATAAGGTGGTATGTTGGAGCGCACATACTTGGGAAGCAGGTGTACAGCTCAGTGGTAGGACCTGGGTTGGGTTTGATTCCCAACACCAATAGAGTGGAGGTCTTGTGTCAAGAGCATCCCCACAGGCGACATAAAACAGATTGCCCAGATCTTGTCACTGTCCTGTTTTGGGTAGAGAAGCTTTATTGGAATAGTCAGCCCCATTCTTTCATACATTGTATCAACTTCCCCCATTGCGTGGCAGATACGTAGTTGAATAATCGGGACCTGAGGGTGTGACCAGTGAGTTTAAAATATTCACTAAAAGTTTATTAAACTCTGAAATTGAACAGAAAAATAAAAACATCAAAAATTGAATAACCTTTCATTTTTTAACTTTTCTGAAAAGTTCTGCTTTAAGTACTATCTTCCCAAAATAAAATAATAGTGCTGACTTTCCGGTGAGTGCCCACTGGCCAGGGTTTGGCTCAGTAGCAGCATCTTGGGGGGGTGGGCACTTGGATGAGCCCCAGAGCTTTTGCTCACTGCTTCTCAGACTCAGTTTTAACCCTTCAATGATGCCCTGTAGCCAAATCTTACAGTTTTCAGGAAATTGTTGACACCGGGATATTTATGCCACATTCCCTAGTTTTAAAATATTGCCAGTTAATGCTGTGAAGAGTTTTCAACCAGGCGGGCATGGTGGCACACACCTTTAGTCCCAGCACCTGGGAGGCAGCGATAGGAGAATTGATGTGAGTAGTTCAAGGCCACCCTGAGACTACATAGTGAATTCCAGAATTCCAGGTCAGCCTGGGCTAGAGCAAGAACATACCTCAAATAAATAAATAAATAAATAATAAAAAGGAAAATTTTCCATCTTAGGGCCAAAACAAATATTTCACTCAACTGTAATCTTTTTCAAAACACTTAGTTTTGGACTGTGGCTGAGATCTTGAATACCACCACTAAGACAAGGGTGCCGTGGGAGGCAGATAGCAGAAGTAAGTCATAAATCTCGTGGTTTTCCTAAAGCCAGTGCGAGTGTGAATAAGAGGAAGATGAAGGTGCTATACTTTGGTCTGTCAAATCTGCTTTAAATCAGTCAGTTTCCGGTGCTCTGTTGAAACCAATCAGCTCGCCTGACAGTTTTGATCACGTTCTGTGTTTATGAGACCAGTTTCTCCTCTTCTGCCTTGTCATATGTTACTCAGAGATGGAACAGAGAAATTCATTTTATATCTGAAACGGAAGTGTTTATCTTAAATCAGAAAAAAAGGAGATTAAACAAGTTTATGAGCAAAATAGTTCCTTGGCTCTGTTCAGATATATGAGAAGGCAATATTAAAGGGAAAAGCCAGAGCAAACATTATCTCAATGAGATGTTCGGCTTAAACAAATACACAATGAACTTTATACCTTTGATCACTGAATGCACACATTGAAATTTGTTACATGGTCACCTTGTCACTTGGAGGGGAAGAATTTGATGAATCTGTGTAGTACCCTGCAGCCCCACATTGGCACTTTGGTTTGTTGAATAAATAATCTATGAGCGAACTGTATGCCCTGGATTGCGTGTCTCGGGTCTTCTATCCAGGCTTTTACCTTTACTTTGATGCCGTTCTTTTGACCCTCTTTGTTTCTGTAATTTTAATCTCCCATTTCTTTTAGTGCTGAACTGGACCCATAGTACTTTGGGCCAAACCCTTTACTAGTTTGTTTTCTTCTCCCCATGTGTGAGATTTGATTCCCCTTGGACTTTTCTCAGCTCTCTCTCACATTATCCTCAGGTTAGTGCTGACTACTTATGCACCTATAAATTCTATTATTTCTATTAACAACAATAATAGCTAGAACAATCAAAATGAAGGGGGAATATTACATAACAGTAATCATAAATCTTTAATCTCTGCTCCTCCCAGGAGCCCTTGGGAAGAAAATTAGAAGGATTGCGTCAGTCTGCCCAGTCTTAAGGGCTCCTCCTAAAAATGTTCTTAAGCTTCTCAGGATGGGTATTGATTCATAAGATGCAGCCAATAAATACGAATTTCCTGCTGATATAATGTTAGAGCTAAATATTCACTAGATCTTCCTTGATAAGACCTATATTGATTTCTTGGTTTCTTTAGGTTTTACTTTAGGTAACGATATTGGTACTACTTAGCGAGAGAGAGAGAGAGAGAGAGAGAGAGAGAGAGAGAGAGAGAGAGAGAGAGAGAGAGAGAGAAAGTGAGTTCAATTGTCATTGTTCATGTTGTTTAAAATTTACCCTGTTATGCCTATAATTCAAAAGTGGTCCATGCATCTTTGATTATCACATGGTTAAATTCAAGTCCACATTTTATCCTAAGGACACCAGCAGCTGCGGAAAAGGGAACAGAGGAAAATCGGATTTGTGTGATCATAGTATTTAGGAGTTAAAGGTAACATATAAATTCCAGCTCGTTCATTTTCCTAGGAAATTATGGCTACAGAAATTCTCTCTGTAGCAAACTCCATTGACATGCGTGGATTTAAATATAGAAGTGTTAATTCTTGTCCTGTGATTTACAGTCACATGTAAACGTGTGAGTTCTGAACTTCCTCGCTACTAAAGTTGCAGCACAACAACAGCTTTCTAAAAGAAAGAATCATGAAGGATCTTTCCACAAGTAAGCAAAAGTCCCTATTAAATAATCTCATATGGAATTTGTCTTTTACTATCAGGCCTCCTTTCCAGAGATTTGAAAATGAGGTAGTTGTTCATTGACGGACTAGTAATTGACTAATAAATACATATATGAGATTAAAGGCAAAACTAAATAAATCATAAAGTAAATTTTATCTGGTCTAAAGAAGATAAGAGTAAGAGAACATATAATGCAATTTGATTATTAGCTTAGAATGATAATGGTTTTGGTTTTAAAGAGGTGAGATCACCTGTCAATGCTGTTTAAAATTGCAGCCTTTCTCAATTCATGCGTTAACGAATCAAGTTTTAGTTCAAAAATATAATAAAACATTGGAAATTAATGTATAAGGAAAAATAAATAAGGAAACACTATTATGGACCCAAATCACTGGATGTCAAATAGTGACTATTTTATAATATTATCAATATCAACATTATAGCACATACCTGAATATGATTTTGAAATGTATTTTTAAGGGGTTATATGCATTTATTTTTTTCTTTTGTTGTTTGATAGACATGTGGGAGAAAATTCTTATTTTACAGATGGAAACAGACCCAGACAATATTCAGTACACAAACCTCGATATAGTGCAACCCTGAGACTTTAGTTCTGCAAAGGGGATGAACAATGCAAACACTACCTATATTTCAATTTTTATCACAATATTCCAGTTTTGCATTTTCTTAGCAATAAGTCTATGAAAAGCCTTTTCCCCATTGTAGAATAAAAATGGGAATTACAGATAGTCATTATACTAACCATATAAGATATTCTAGAAAATTCTAAAGTAATTAGAGTTTTTAAAAAATGGGCAGTTATCTTATCTTATCTGCCTTTCATTAATACATATGCATTTTTCCTAATCACTTGGTTATTTAAAATAAGTTGAAATTTTATTCTTTTATTTTTCATAGCGATGCAATTGTGACATGCTTCTGTGTATATAGCTGCACCTGTGTGCATTGCAGGCCAGAGGTTGATGTGGGGGTCTTCCCTAGTCATTCTGCTCTTTGCTGAGGCCATCTCTTATTTGAGCCCAGAGCTTGCTGACTCAGCTGGTCTAGCTAGCCGGCTTATTCAGGACTGAGACAGGGAATAAAAGTTCATGATCACATATTTATGTAGGTGCCTGAAGTCCAAACTCTGGTCTTCATGCTTACATATCAAGTACTTTACGCACGAAGCCAACTTCCCAGCTCCTAATTAATGCTTTTGAATGAGACAAATTTCTAGAATAGTGTTTAGATCTCTAATAATGTTGGATTTTGCTTTTGGATCTTTTAAAAAAAAACTCAGTTTTCATTAGCAAAGGTGATAAGAAAACAGAAAAGAGAATTTTTAATAAAATTCCGTAGTCACTAAGGGCTGGAGGGATTGCTCAGTAGTTGGAGCACTTGCCTACAATACCAAACAACCTGGGTTCCATTCCCCAGTGCCCACGGAAACCAGAGATACACAGGGTGGCATATGCACCTTGAGTTTGCTTGCAGTGGCTGGAGGACCTGGTGTGCCCATTCTCTCTCTCTCTTTCTCTTTCACTCTCTCTCTCTCTCTCTCTCTCTCTCGCTTTCTCCCTGTCTCTCTCTGCTTGCAAATAAGTAAAAATATTTATTTAAAAAGACCATTGACCGAGCAATGCTTGGAAAGCCTGTATGAGAAACTAATATTCAGCATCATGTCAATTCGTGGCATTTGACAGAGCTGAGAGTGAGCCAGTGACTAAAATCAGAATTGGCCTGCTGATCTGAGAATATGTTTCCCATTGGAAACATGTGAGGAGTGTTTCAGAGTGATGGAGTAACCTGTCATGGTCTGGCCGAGGCCTTTCATGGAGTCTAGTGAGTTCCCTAAAGCAGGCCTGGACTTTGATAGATGGCTTTGTCATCTCTTTTCTTCCCAAAAATGCAGTGTCTCCCAGGAAGCAAAAAGATTAGCTGGAATTTTCTTTTCCAATCAGTCAGGGCTATACTGTCCTTTCCTTCTAGAAATTTGTGCATTGCTCAGAATAGACCACTCTCTGTCTCACATGTTGCTGGAAAATTCTGTGATGACATAAAATGTGAACAGATTTAAAGGGTGGGAAATGATGCCCTCCCTGTACCCCCACCCACCCTTCCTAGTGTTAAGCCTCTGGATTGGTATTCTGCCATGCCCATTCATTAGATCAGAAAGCAAAGATTCTGAAAGAATCCAGAGCTAGTGTTTGTCACTACAGTGTCTAATTACGTCAGTGAGGGTTTACATCCATCATCTCTGGAGGCACATTTCTTGTTTCTTTAAAACTTTTGTGGTGATATGTCTTTCAAAAGGCACAACTTTAATTGCAGCACTCGGGAAACTGAGCTCGGAAGGTCTCTGAGTTCAAGGCTAGCCTGGAGCTACAGTTAGTTCCAGGACAGCTTGGGATAGAATGAGACCCTGCCTTAAAAAATATCCAAAATAAATAAATAAACAAATAATTTAAAATTGTTTAAAAGAACAATTTTATGACAGCTTCTCAGGTTCATATGAACCCATGTTGTCCACATTTTCTCTGATTTTCTATAGTGTCAAATACAAATCAGTATTAATTGCATAGAATTCATTTTGATAGTCTAAGGGTGGGGACAATGGTTGAGTTCTTTGCTTTCTGTGTTTAATATAGAGTTAATGTCTTTAAGAGAAATTCTCCAAATTTGCCAGGATATCTGCAAACTGTTTCTTTACCCTGTCAGAGTAAAGACTTGACAGGAGGTTGGAGATGGTTCTTTCCTTTCTAGGTGTCAATTCTCTTTAAAACAGCAGTAAATGTGGGCTGAGATTGATCCCTAAGGGGATCACTTGGATATGTATGTGAAATCCCTGTGTTTGTGGACCAGCTAATTACACCCGCCAAGTGTTTGGTGGAGGTTTTTGCATTTCCACATTATAATGCTAAAAGGCATGATACAGGTCATCAAAGATCCTCATCATAAAGCTGATTCCATTGTAACTAAATATGTTTTAACTTACATGAAGAGACCTTGTTATGGTTGTTTCCTATTATCTAAATTAAACTGTATTTTTACCTCAGTTCAGATGTGCCTGCAAGTTGAATGATTTCTTTTGGGGTGGGGAACTCTAGATGATCAAACGTGGCAATACATGGGTAAAACGAGCCCCATGGATAACAGAAACAGAAAAGCAAACAAAGCCTTCAACCCAAGCGTTCTGTTTTGTAGTATCCACCATCAGTAAACTGGGGCTGCAAATCTTCACATGTTGCTACCTTAGTATGATAAAGATGCTAAAATGTTCCATCTGTAGGTTCAAGTTGAGTCCCTTGAACTAACAATACGAAGAATAGTAGGAGAAATATATCCAAAATTTATTAATGTAAATCCAAGAGTGTTGAGGCATTTGATGTTAGAAAGAGCCATTTCATCAGCTCATCATACAGAACCATACCTGGGGTATCATATTCGTAGCCTCATCAGTATATTAAATACATTTTATTGATTTTTTTAGTTATTTTACACTAAATAGACACCAACACTTAGAAAAAATACTTGTTTAGTACTCAATCTCAGTTGTTAAACTCACATTCAAAATTTATATTTCCTGTAATGGAGAATGGATGTCATATTACTAAATATGACATACTTGTTGTATTTCTTATTTACTACATACTTGTGGAGGCTCAAGCATTAACTCAGCATTTAAAGGCACTTACTTGCAAAGCCTGCTGGCCCAGGTTTGACTCTACAGTACTCATGTAAAGCCAGATGCACAAAGTAGTACATGCATGTGGACTTTGCAGTGGCAACAATCCCTGGCATGCCCATTCTCTCTCTCTCTTTCAGATAAATAAATTAAAAGTAAAAATAAAAGCAAACTTGTTAAATTTTAAAGTTATTGAGAAGAGAGATCAACTTCCAATCTAACTTATAAATGGTCTGTGACCTAATATAATCTATTTTAGAGAAGTTCCATGAGCTTCTGAGAAGATGTGTATTCTGTGGAGTTAGGCTGTGATGATCTGTAATGTTAAATCCAATTGCTCTATTGTGTTGTTTGGCTCTGTTATTTCAGTGTATTTTTGCTTGGATGATCTGTCTATTTAATCATAGTGGGGTGTTATAATCTCCTCCTTTTATTGCATTTTTATATATTTTTGACTTATTGTCTAGCAGATTTTGCTTTCTAAAATTTGGTGCATGTGTGTCTGGTGCATATAAATTAATGATTGTTTGCAATAGCCTTTTGTTGGATTGTTTCCTTAATGAGCAAGAAGTGGCCTTATATTTATCTCTTTTGATGACTTTTGGCTGTTTCTTTGTCATTGGTAGGTTTCAGTTACAAAACATTGCCATGTCAGAGAGTAGCACTTATTCACATTACTGTGGCAAAGTAGGAGACCACAGAAAGCACGATCATATTCTCAGGTTTGCCAAACAACACCTACCCTAAGTGGAGGAAATGAAATACAACAATGTATTGAAATACAAATACAAGACTGTTGTTTCAGGAGGCAGACCATCATTTTCAAAAATGAATGGGTTCACCAAATATACCCAGAGATTAAAAAATTATAAATCATGAACAGTTTTATTCCTTGTAAAATTCTGTGTGCTGATGATGTGACCAAGCAAGCCTTTCATAATATAAAGTTGATTTCCCTTTTCTGCTTCAATCTGTAATAAGAAAAATTCTTTTTTTTTGCCTTCCAATAGAATCTTTTTCATATTCCATTCCTCTCCTAGGCAATCATGTGCAAATTCCACTTTTTGAACCTCCTCAGTCTGAGAGAAGTCAGGTTAGTCAGAGGAAGCTGGATCTTGTCTCCTTCCTGCCTTGTACTTCCTGTTCACTTTGAAGGACTTGCTCCCACTCATTACCATCAGAGGCTTGCTTAGCTGGCCAGAACACAGGCAGCCCCATCAGGATGCAAAGACTTTGGAGTTTTGCATCCCTTTAATTTTTATAAATGCAAAATGTATTGTGTCAAAAGGACTTGGCATTTCATGTTATAACACATCAAAGAATTGAAGTTATATTTCTTCTTCAAAGAAATTTGTGATATCAATAGTCTCATATTGTTTCTGCGTTTCTACATATCAAACATCTCAGCAGAAAAGTTTTTCTGTGTTTCTGAAAGAGCAACACAAACTGTAATCCTAAAGGATCCGTTTGACAGTTCATCCCATGTACTTCTCATCCTCCAATGGAGTAGGAGATGCAAACAAATGGAAATGATAAGGGAACACAGCCCTATATACCATGTTTAAGATGTTACTATTTGAGTTACAATAATTAACTTCAGGAAATCTTATAATTGAAGCTGTGATCACCTTTTCCAATGGCTTATTTTGATTTACAAGTTCATAAGAATTCTAAATTGATTATCCTAGAAAAATTTAGCTCTTTTTTCATTTAATACACCTCTAAACTTTTGATTTGCATGTCACACACATAAAGGTTTTCAGTACATATGTTTTTGCAAGGTATTGTGCAAATGATTTTTAGTTTAATTACTAGTCATAAAAGGAGTTGCTGAACTATAGATTAAGCTTTCTCATTCCGATTCAGACCTTCCTCCTCTAGAGCACCATGTTGGCTATTCTATTCAACTTTTGCACCTGGCAGTTCAGTGAAAGAAAGAAAGAAAGAAAGAAAGAAAGAAAGAAAGAAAGAAAGAAAGAAAGAAAGAAAGAAAGAAAGAAAGAAAGAAAGAAAGAAAGAAAGAAAGAAAGAAAGAAAGAAAGAAAGAGACAGAGAAAGAAGAAAGAAACAAAGAAAGACAATCAACAAAGACTTGTAATTACATATTAGGCAAACAATAACAGCATCATACATTGCAGCAAAAAGCTGGGTAACATAAAACTAATTAATTCATTGTTTTTCCTTAGGGAATATGGATTTATGCTTAATTGAGCTAAAGTACCTGGCTGCCCTGGGATAAACTGATTCATGTTCGTAATGATTTTAGATGTTGTATAAAGAGGAAAACAAATATGTCATTATTGTTTCTTTAGACTGAAATATAATTAAAGAGGTGACTTGGTAAAAAAAAAAATATGCTGAGTTTTCACTGAAACCAGACCGGTATTGCTGATGGGATGAAATGGTCACAACTTCCATCATCAGCATGTTCTTTGGCCTAGACCAATAATAACAAAGGCTGGGATTCTGCTTCTTTTGATAACCAAAGGAGAGGTAATACAGAATAGAATGATAAATTTGATGTGTTTAGTTACAATTTCTGTTTCCACAATGTAGATGGGACAATTTAAAAAGTAACACTATTATATAACAGTTTGTTTCAATAATGCCATGGTATTTCACCTTGTTATAAGGCTCTGAATTTAATTAGAAACAGATCAGGTGATCATTATAAGCAGAGATAATTTTGTACAAATTATGAGTGGAATTCATTCTTTACATGTGCTTTTGTCTGGGAAAGAATTGGGAAATATGAATTCATTGACTCTATTTGATAAGCAATCTTAACTTCTACGATTAAGTAATTGGTTTTGTGGTTTGTATCATTTTGTGCCAAAAGAAAACATAAACAAGTAGAAGCAGAAGCTCTAACAGTAAGTGCAGAGGCTTGAGTAGTTCAAGATCTCTCAAGTCCTGGTCAGGATGCGTTATAGTATTAACAAAAGAAAAAAGGCTTTCTCTAAGTGGATATTTTTATTTATACATAAGGATTTCTATGGTGGGCTGGACCTTGAGTAGCATATGAAGGGGTTTCTGGGATTTGCTTTAGATGTCTGAAAAGCAATGGTTTTCTGCTCAGATTGGCAGCAAAGAAGAACAGAACTTAGAAAAATTAGAATGAAGGGGATCCAATCTAGGAAGATTAAGAGAGAAAAGTTAGACATATTTTAAGGGCTGTCTATGGACTGGTCTGTTGCAGGCCTTTTGTTATTGAGCAGAAATTAGATTGCTGAAAGCTGACAGATACGACGGGAAGCCTTCAGTGTAGGCAAGACTTTGGGCTATTGAGGGATCTGAAGATGCTTTCAAGGTAGGACTGAGACATTGAAGAACTAATATTTACAAAGGTTGATATCAAAGCCATGTGCCGAATGGGATGTAAGGGAAAAAGGTAATTAAGTAGTAAATGTAGCCAAAATTTTAAAAAGTTCAAAAATAATGAGAGAAATTGGCATAAAGGAAAATATAAGGTAAATGTTCAATAATTGTTAGGAAAATTAACTGCTCAGCTAAATGACCTAGGAAAACTCAAAGCAAAAATGGTTAGTATTGAACCATGAAAAATGATATAACCATTAAATGAAATAGCAAAATGCAGAGAAGTATATATATATATATATATATGAAGTATCCATCAGGCAGCTAGAGATGCACAAATGAATGTCAAGATTAAAGAACTGGTTTATATATTAGAAAGAATGTCATATGCAGACAAGAAGAAAATCAGGTGTGGGTCAGATATTTGTGGCACTTGACCAAATGCCTGATATATTCACAACTAAACACACAGTATTGAAGGGAGACAGAACTTTTAAACTAATATATTTTTGGTTGTAAGTTACAGAAACTCACCTGAAATTGATTTCAGGATTGAATAAAACAAATGATACATCAGAGTAATGTGGAAACAGGGCTGGCTTTAGGCTTGACTGGGTCGATATGTTCACATAATTGGGATTTTTAACTCTGAACTCATTTTTTGTATGTTAGATTTTCTCTTGAGTTAGCTCTGCTTTTATGTCATTACCAGCTTTGTCGCCCCTGGGAAAAGAGACCATCTCTTTTTATCAAGCCCTGACTAAATACAAGAATTTACTCTGCTTAGAAAATCTTGGAGCATCCTAATGTCCTTGAACCAATCTCTGTAGCTCTGATGTGCTAGGAATATTCTAGAATTAGAGGTATTGTAAGGACTACCAACATATTCTCAACACCTCATAGGGGCCAAAGATAAAGAAACCAAGGTTCTTTCCCATAGGAGAAGAGTGTGGTACATGTGATGCAGGCCCACTATGGGAACGATGGGAAAGACAGAGTTGAAGGCTGAGCCCATGTCTCCAGAGCAGGAAGGAGGCGCAGCCTATGCAAGGGAGACAAGTGCATAAGAACTCAGGTTCAGCCTTGTCAGGAAGCATGAGTGCGACACCAGCAACAGCAAATACCACATTCCAAATCAACATGATTATGTTTATCTGGACCAGGATTGACAATTCTGGTCAACAGTAAATTACATGATTTTTATACATATTTCAGGTGATAATTAGTCATCAAATACTCGTGGATTTCTTTTCTTTACTAAGAAAGAATCTTTAGAAAGTAAATTATAGTAATTGCAATAGGATATAACACAGTTTCTTTATGCCTGGTTTTATCTTTGATAAGTAGTGTGCTCTTTCTTAAATGCCTGAGTTTATAAAAGATATCATAACTTTAACTGGCACATTTGAGCATGCTATGGCAAATGTTCCTCAGCAAATGTTTAAGGGATTGGAACATTTCCCAAGCCCTTTCGAAGGAAAGAAATAAAAAGTATTTTCATTTTGGACTCCTCCAAGTGCACATTATTAAATAAAAATGTAGACCATTTTGAAATAGCTGAACAGGCCATGGTTTTGATATGTTTCCCCATCCAAAGTTTTCGAATTGTTTTCAATGGATCATCACAATTCCCAGACACAGATTAAGAAATTTTTAAGGTTTATTTAATTAAATCTGGAAAATGTTGGGTTGCAACACTACTTGATTCTGAGATATGCCTGAAGCCAAAACCAAATATCTGCATTTCTCCAAATTTATTCTTTACGGAGGTATTGTGAAATAACTGTTAGAAAAAAAATCCACATCTCATCTTTTCTCCCAAAAATGTATCCAAATAGTTGGATTTTAGTACAGCATATATTTAATAGATTTAGTTATAAGCAATGTAACTGTCATAATAAACCCAGCATTTATAACATCAGGAAAACCACGGCTGGAGAGATCAGTAAAGGCAAAGTTTAATGGCCCAGATTTGCTTCCCTGGAACCAACTTTAAGCCCAGTACAAAAAGTGGTGCATGTGTCTGGACTTTGTTCACATCAGTAAGAAGTCTTGGCATAACTATACTCACTCTCTCAAAAGAAAGAGAGAGAGAAAGAAGGAAGAAAAACAGAAGAAAGGAAGAAAGGAAGGAAGGAAGGAAGGAAGGAAAGAGAGGGAGAAAGAAGAAAGAATAAAGTCGGTTGTCAGTCTTGTTTCACCTGTCATTCATGATAGAGGAAAATCAAGTTCTGTCTTCTGTTTTCTTTGTTTTGGGTTCAATTTAAATTATATTTCAGGATTGTATTCTTTGGCAGCTCACTATATGAAGTACAATAGCGTCTAATACTTTTCTTCATTCTCACCATTCTCTAAAGCAGGAATTGCAAACCACACAATACTGTGGGCATTAGCAGTGAAGTGAAGGTTGAGGCTGTGGTAAAGGACCATCTGCTCAAAGGGTTCAGCTCCAGGAAAGTGATCATTCATGGAATTCAAAGTGTTTGTTATCAAAACTTTCTGATTTTCTTTTGAAAGAAAACAGAATTTTCTCTTTAGCTATGATTAATGTACATATCTGGATTCTTCTATACGACATGGACCAATTCAATAGAAAACATAATATGTTGATCAAAAAACTCTACATGTGTGAACCACATGCGACTTGCAAACCCACTGATCAGAAACTTCTTGGCATGAAGCATACTACCATTTGACATCTTGAGTAGATAACTTTTATTGAGATCTTGGGTGTGTGTTTTGGCAAGTCTTCTGATGTTCATTGGACACAGTGGACTCTGCTGGTCCTTTGCTCCTAAATCTCTTCATTCAAATCCAAATGATCCCATGTCTGCAAATAAAAGTCTTTAATTAAAAAGGAATGGGCTCTCTTCTTTTCTTATAATCTTGCATTACTATCGTTTGTAGGTAGCATACAAAATAGTGGGTTCCACTGTGACACTTCCATATATCATTATTCTTTCTTCTTATAGGTCCTTTCATAGTCTCAGGCCCCTTTTTCTGCTCTTCCGTGTTCCCTCAAATAGTCCCTCATTCTGATTTCTGGCACATAGATTTCATTACTGTCACTCGTCCTCTCTTTATTTCAAACTCTGCCTCCTCTCTGTACTTTGATGGTCTATATACAGATGGTTTTCTCTCTTTAATTACAACAGTTTCTGCCTCAATGGTACATCTGTGTTGTAGCTGGCCCTGCTCTAATATTTATAATTAACCTTGTCTATGCACCACATAAAAACCTTGGGAAACTGGACTATCTCATCATATTGCATGGGGAGAAGGTATCAAATCTTGCCTTCTGATTTTTATGTGAGCCTATACACTAATTGAAACATGATTTTATCTTAATCCAACAATGACAGATGTATTTCATTACTGCTGGAGTGTTCACATTCTAATTCTTCTCTAGTCCTGAAGTCATTGGTATTCACCTCTGAAACCATGCTTTCTTTCTGCAGGAGTGCTTGGACACTGGTTATTAAGATAACTAGTAGCCATATAAATGTATTCTCTTCAACTGGATTCTCTCAAACACATGTTAGAATAGTTATTTCCTTTTTATTCGCATTGTCCTGGGTTAATATCCCTCATCTGTAATATTCATTTGCTCTTAAACATTTTAGGTTTTCCTTTTTTTCTCCATGATTATTTTATTTAGAGTGCTCCTTTAGTAGCTAATGAGTACCCTTTGACCTCTGTAGTTAATTAATTTACATTTGCCAAGCTTTGACTGTCAGGATGTCAACTGTTAAAGATTTGACTATATGGGCAGTGAGATAAAGCCTCAGCTAGTCCCTGTCATAGCCCAATCTCAATGATAATTTATTTCTCTCTTACAGAAAGAAAGTTTGCTAACTAGTACTCATGCATATATTTTATATATATTCATATAGCTATGAACTTTGTTAAAATATGACTATAAAGATTAAATCTTCTATAAGGGTTTCCCATTGAGTCAAACTCTTGTACTAAAGTGTAGTTATCTATAACTTACTAGAGATTTATGAGATTAAGAGAAAATAAGCTTTGTTGATTTTACATAACACATCATGAGTCGTTTAGGGACCTTAACATATTTGAAAATGTTTACATCTTACCCAAAAAGCTTCCTGCTTATATTTTTGAAATACAGACGTTATATAAGGGTAGCTACTTAATCTTTTTATATAAGAAACACTTAGTTCTGGAAAAGGTAAATACTTGTACATTTTTTTGCAGCCTGGGGTCTCCCTGCTCCATTTCTTCCTTTAAGTAGTTACATGTGAATATCTTCCCATTGAGTTAGGAAAATAAAGTCTATTTTAAAATACTGCAAATATATGGCAGACAACTTTGGTATAAAATAAATATTTGGGAATGGATTTATTGTGTTTAATTAGAGCTTTTTTATTAAATTTGAACTAAATTATTTTTAAGATGCTTTCTCTTTCTAAACATTGTAAATGCTAACAAATCCAGTTAATTTTTATTACTGGATGTGACATTGAAATAAAAACAAAAAATGAAATAGTCTTGCTTTTTGTATGTACTCAAGCAATTCAAATGAATTTACTTATCCAAAATCTCTTATGCATAAAACGTATAGGAAAATTAATTAGATTGTGTTTATTTCTTTCTTATAGTCAGTTTATAGAGAAAAGGGCAGTGGGCTTGTATTCTCATTGAAATAAAAACAAAAAATGAAATAGTCTTGCTTTTTGTATGTACTCAAGCAATTCAAATGAATTTACTTATCCAAAATCTCTTATGCATAAAACGTATAGGAAAATTAATTAGATTGTGTTTATTTCTTTCTTATAGTCAGTTTATAGAGAAAAGGGCAGTGGGCTTGTATTCTCTTAGAAGTTAGCATTTGATGCTATGGGGATATGCATGATATATATTTGGAATCTTATAGACAAAATGATTTTAAGCAAATATGACTTTCTAAAAAATCAGGCAAACCAGATCTGACATATAACTTTGAATGCCCTCTTCATAGTAATACCTTGGAATCTTATATATTTAAGCTAGAAGGATTTGGGGGAATTGCTCTTCTAAACTCTAAGTGTACTTTAAAATCATTTTAAATGGTATCAAGTATTCCACATTTCAAGATAAATATGATTTTCAAACAGAGTAAAGGGTACTAGATGCTCATGCTAAAAAATAAAGACTTCTATACAACTCAATAATATAGTTTTTTATTGTTAATCACATAGATTTCAGATAATGAGGCTGCTTGTCTTATAAAACACTAAAAGAGTTGGGCATGGAAATAGAAAATATACAAATATTTTGTTCATATATAAATACTTATATATTTCTACATTTGAACATATATTCATTCTTCAATATTAGTAGGTACATGTGTTTCCAAAAGAATTTTTAAAAGGAAACTTTTATTTGGCTCTATTAAGTTTTTTTATTTTTACTTCTCATACGGAGATACAGTAGGAACTTCAATCCTAGTGAAGACAAAGTAGTAGTGAACAGTGACAGGCCTGCCACATAGAATAGAGGGCTTCTAATGACCTCTGCATCTCAGATTAACAAGGAATGATTTCTTGGTATACTTATGTCCTATGAATTATTTGGACAAACATAATAAAAATTATTTCTTGTTTTTCTGAAATTCTGACTTTACACGTAATTCTTTATATTTTCTACATCTGAAAGGCTAAATCAAGTCAAGTAGTTGTTTGATAAATACTTGTGGAACAGTTATTATGTAGCAGTGTGGCCTTTATTTCATCAACATTACAGAACTCTCAACAGAGGATGCCGGAAATATGTCAATAGCATATTCCAAGAGATACTGTAGTAAGTGTTCTATGATACAATCAATGACCAGGACACTAAAGACAGTAGGCTTGAAAGACTTGGTAGGTTTTTGCCCATCTGGAGACAGTAAAGACAGGGCTCTTGCAATCTTTCCGCCCCCTCTTCAGCTCAGTTCTCTGAGTCATAGTGGGTGAGTTTTAAGTCTGCTTTATTGTTGAGATCTTAAGTGTCTCTGGACTTTTGTCCTGGTTTGTGTTGGGTATCATTATTGTCTGTCTCCATTGGCCTTTCATGGGTTATCTGACTTGCTGTGGTGATTGGTCTCATGTTTGTCTCTTCACTTTCTCATAGGTTTCATTTGGGCCCTGTGTGAAGGCCAGGAGTGATTTGTCTCTTGTCAGGATGTCAGCCATCATCCAATGTCTTGTTGGTGGAATTGAGTTGTCCCTGGCTTTCTCACTGCCCACTGAGGAAGGACCCCAGTGGGTAGGGGAAAGAGAGTAGGTAAGCAGGGACACCTTCACAAGAGTTGCTCATACAATGTTTTTACTTACTCATAATAAAGATATCAATTTTTAAAAACTAAAAAAAGCCAGGACATATCTAAGAGGGAGAACAGCACATAGAAGAACATTCACTTTGGAAACTGTTGACCATGTTTAAGGAATCACAGTTTGATGAAAGCACTTGTTCTCAAACTCGTGCACACATCAGAATCAACTAGAAAACTTTTAAAATCATACCTTTCTGGGTCCCACCTCCAGATTTTCAGAGCCAGCAGTCAGTCTGGGCAGAATTTGGAGTCCTAACAAGTTCTCTGGTGATGCTGAACCACACTCAGAAAACCTTGGTCGAGAGTGCCAAAATGCAGGTCCCAGGGGCCATCTGTTTTGCTCTGGAACTTGGGTTTTGTTTAATAGGAAACAGAGAGCCATTAAAGGCTGGCAGGCAAGGTGACATATCTGAGTTGTATTGTTGGAAGATTTATCTAGTGACCCTGTGTGAGATGGATTGAAAAGAACACCGACAGACCAGAGATGCAAGACTCATGAGAGAGCTGTTGTAAATACATGGAAAAGAAGTCGAGATCCCAGAGTGGTGAGGTAACATCCTGTTTGGAAGCACTGGTTGCTAGAGAGAGCTTTTTCTTAAAGTTATACATTTCTCTACCAAGAGGCCACTTTCAGAACTTCATTGTTCAGAATCACTTGAAGTTTTGAAAAAATACCAGAGTTTTCAAATGTAATAAACGACTCTTACCTGTTTAGTTAAAACTAACTTTTTCCACTACAAAGGAAGTAAAGTCAGGGCCAGTGTTTATTAAAACATTCCCAGGCAGCCGAAGAGGTCAGTGTGGGACGCTGAACAAAGATGGGGCATAGATTGCTCATCCAAAAATCTCATCACTTCTGTACTTCACACTTCACCATTGATACATCCTAAAGCTTTAAGTCATTCACTGGTTTTTATTTTTCCTGAAGGCAGTTTTATTTGCTATGTAGAGTGATTTATTTAACTCATAATCAAACCTAACACTTTTATAATCCAGTACTTGCCAGATTCTCTAAGAAAATCTGGTTTAGAGACATAGAGGAAGTTAAAAAGTCCTTTGCTAGTCTGACGTGTGAATTCATGGGGCTGCGATGGATCTAGAAAGGTTGTGATCAGAACGATGCTCTTCCCGACCTCCATGGATAACCTTAGCAGTACAGTTGAATGGGTACTCTATGCTACTCACACGGAACCTGATGGCTTATTTCCATCACTCTTTCTAAATAAAACTTAATTAGACTTATTTGTATGAAAATTTTGTGTTTACTTTGAAAACATTGGGAAAGTCTTGTAGCATATGAGGAAAAGCAGAAAAATTATACATGATTTCATAGTGTTCCCAACCAGAGAAATAGTGAACCCCTGAAGTCTGTCTCCCTAGAATATATATCACATTGTGACCGACTGGGTCTATTTGACTAATAAGATACCATGGGTGTTTTCTCACACTAAAGATGATTTTCTCAAAATGTAGCTTATATGGTTTGTAGCCATCAGATAGAAATACCATAAGACGGAGGCTGGGGGGATGCCTCAGTGGATAAAGCTAGATGCAATGAGAGGCTTCTGTAAGCCCTGCACTGCCTGAAGACAGCATGGGAGGAGGAGCAGAGAGGAGACTTTCTCAGAAGCGAGTGGAATAACTATCCTGACAAATGCAGTGATGATCAGTACATAAGAACAAGAAACCCCACCTCAGAATGAGACGGAAAGAGCAGAAAATTGTCTCTAATCTCCACACACACACACCGTGACTTCATGCCTGCACGAACACACGTGAACACACACATATACACACACCATCTATTTTTATTACACATTTTACTTATGATACCACATTTATATATGTTACTACATATTTGTGATACGAGATGGTTTTCAGTTTTTACGGTTATATATTTCTGCAATATACATTTTACAGCTGTCTTCTCATTTTTGAAAATTTACTTCTATTTGAAAGCTTCATACATTAGCACAGAGGGAACCAAATGCAATATTCAAACAGGTAGATGACGAATTTATAGTGAGACATGCAACATTGTAATGCATGGCTCAGAGCAGAGCTGGGAAGCATGGCTCTGGCCATTAATCCCATGTCCCCAAAGTTATTATTTTTTTATTCTCTACTTGCCATTTGCATTTATTTGACAATTTATGATCATTATCTGAAGCATCCATTTCAGAGTATTGATACAATATTCCATCTAGATTTATAAATGGGTTTATACATTGTATTAAATGAAAAAGGCAATGATGGAATAGTTAGGAAAGGGTTAAATATTGATTAGTTAACTACTCGGTGGCAAAATGAATACAGTAAATGTCAAATTCTAGATTTCCAGCTGTCCATTAATACCTGTTCTATATCATGAACTAGAAAAAAATTTTAGCAGGTCATATAATGGATTTTTCCTGCAATCTCCAACTATTTGGAAACCAAAAGGAAGATTTCAACAATTCAACAATCAGTATTTAAATATTTCTTCTGAGTTCCACTGTTTGTTTTTCTTACTCAGCAAACCACAGACCAGCTCACTTGTCTACAGCTTCCAAGCTTCCCAGTCATTCTACCATCATTTCCTTCTACAGCTCTCTCTGTTGGTTTCCATCAGTTTCTCCTTCCTAGTGGTCACTACACTGAGTAAACTAGGAGTTGTCACTTTGGAAGGACAATCAATCCAGACTAGAAAGCTAAAAGCAATAGGTCATACTTTGTTAACCCCAATCCCCCTAAACATAATAAAATATTCAGGGAGAAGATGGAGAGAAGGTTCCAGCAACTATTTGGAAATGAGAATTATTAATTTTGAAAGATTTCAGAGCTATACCTTCTTAGCCTTATTGTTTTATCTAGAAGTATTTAACTTACTCAGAGTTACCAAGAGAGCTCCTGAGAAGTGAAATAAGGAGCTAAGTTCATGTGTTCATTCAGCTGTAGTGAAGGTGATGGCCATACTCAAAGAAATGTCTGTAATGTGAAAAAAACCACTAGAGATAGTGGGAAAAGTTAAAACATAATATAGTTATTCTTTCTCATATAAGAATGAATTTGATTTTTTATTTTGCAATCCATTTGAGGCTGGCCATAATTGAAAGTTTGTGCTTATCCCAAGTGATTTTGCCCATTTGATTTTTACCCAGTGGACACAAAGTTCTAATCATATCATGAAGGCCAAAGGGAAAGTGGGTTTGGTCACAGAAACTCTTTGTAGCTAACTTTATAGATATTCAACCTTGTACAAGGTGATGAGCTTATATTAGGTTTGTCATGGGCACAGGATCCACCCTCCCAATACACTGAACTTTGTCAACAGTGACTCACTTTGTGTATGAGAGCATTTTTACCTTCATGAAATATTTTTCAGTCTTTAAAATCTGCCATCTACTATGATTAGGAAAGTACAAATATTAATTTCATTTGTTCTTCTTCACACTTACCTAAAGTGGTCTATATTAGCTAGAGGCTTTTCTCTATGAGAAGTGAACAAAACTAAAGGTTACATGGTGAGTTGCCAACTGAGTGCCCATCTGGAATAGTGTGGGTCAAGAATTCTGTCTGTCTCTGTGTGGGTGATCCATGTTTTAATTAAATGGAATTGTTTCCATTGTCTCCATGGGGAACCTCTTCCCTTCGACTAAGGATAGCAGGCAAGGTAGGAACCATCCGAGAATGAATGAGAAGCTCTGATTTTTCTCTGGCCCTGATGTGGTTACCTTCAAGTTGCTGGGATGAAGCACTAGACCCAAAGCAGCTGATGAGAGGAAAATATCTATTTTGGCTGACAGTCTTGAAGAGAAGCTTCATGATGACAGGGGAAAACATGGCATGAGCAGAGGCTGGACATCACCTCTGCTACAGCAGGTGGAAAACTGCAGCAGGAGAGTGAGCAGAACTAATACTGGCAAGGTAGGGACTAATGAGCCTCAAGGTCTACCTCCCAGTACCACACCTCCTCCAGCAGAGCTCTGCCTCTCAAATTTCCTTCAGCTGAGGGCCAAGCACTCAAAACACAGGAGCTTATGGGGACATCTGATTATAGCCACCACAAGGCCCAGCTATAAAACAATGCCATGCTGTCATGACTTGTATTGGACTAGGCTCACCCTGGCTTAAACCAAAAGTGCTCAGTTAAAACTATCTTACAAAGTTGGTGTAAACAATTGCTACTCACTGTTTCTATTGATGAATGCCAAGGTGAGTTTACATTTTCTTTTTAACATCAGAAAGCACATTTTCCTTTATTTTACTAGGTTTGGCATCTTACTGAGCATTAAACATTGACATTTGGAGTTTCCAAAAGCATTGCATGAAATCCTTGGCACCTGCCCTGCTGCCAAACAGTCCAGGCAGATATGACTCAGCAGCCTAGAACATTGCCACAGAAGGTGCCTGGTGGCCAGTCATAAGTAACTGATCACCAACTACAGCAAGGCATCTCACATAGCAAATCAGATTTCTGCCTTCTAAACTGAGGAGGGTGTGGGATTTCCTGGCCCACCTTTCTGCCTATATCTTCCCAGGTAGGAGGAATGTGGGTCCCCTCAGTCAGAAGAGTCATGGGGACTTATACATCACAATTTCATACCTGGGATGCTTTAGGTGCTGTATTGGTGACTTTTTTCATCATTGCTACCAAAACACCTGAGAAAATAATTTAAAGGGAGGAACCATTTATTTTGGCTCATGCTTTCAGGGATGCCAAGCATCATGGCTGGTGGGTGTGGACTTGTTCTCTTCATGGATTCAAGGAAACAGAAGCAAGGAATACAAGAAGGCTCAGGGCAAGATACATGTCCCCAAGGACATGTCCTCAGTGATACTCTTCTTTCAATGAGGAGATCCCACCTCCTACCTTCCATCACCTCACAATAATGCTATTATATTACAAACCCATCAAATGATTAACGTGTTCATTAGATCAGCACCCTTAGTATTGAATTGTCATTGGAAATGCCACCACAGACGTCCATGGTGGTGCACTTAATGATTCTCTTAGGCCTTTCTTGAGTCAAGCAAGTTAAGGATCATCCATCCCAGCTACCTTATCCCTTAAGCATCTGAAGCCTGGATGTAAGCAGTGAGTAAGCAGCAGGCCAATGCTCTACATTGAATCCTAGCTCCTTCCTTTTCTACAGGTGAAAGCTGCAAACATCCATAAACTTTGACATTCACTTTATCTACTTGATTCCGAGGCTTGTTTTGAGTTTTAAATAAAATTCCATCCATGTAAAGCTCAAGTCAATGTCTTCCCCATGTTAAGGTTAATATTCATTATCCTTCTGCCCTCCAGGTATCACACACATTTTCTGACTATTTGTACTTAAGTGAAGGTATTTGCTACCTTTAACTTTATATGCTTGCTTTGAGCTACTACCTCAAAGGATTCTCCACTTTCCATGACAATGAACCCCAGTTGCCCTTGAGAACTATTGCTGTTCTCAAGGCTCCTGCATCCCATGGACTTCTGAGAACTTGTTAATGGATAGCACACTCCCTTCCAGCTTTCATGTCTACTGGGCTACATTTTGACTTTGATTTGGATTTCTTTTAAAGTTGGGTTGGTGCACAGTGCAGTTTTGCAAAACTGCCCTGGGATGAAAATTAAGAGAAGAAAGCAATAATTAAATGTTCTAATGGTGTTTGAACCATCCTGTCTCCTGGTTTCTTTTTTCTCTGAACTTCAGTTTCCTCAACCATTAAAATCGGAATAGCAGTTTCACCCTGTCGTACAATAAGGCCAGTTACAACAAGACATTAATTTCACAGTGAGGATGCTTACCACGCTAGATTCTTTCTCACTCATTTAGGAGTATTGAGTGTCTGAACAGGACTGTCTTTGTCCATGCAGGAGTTGATCTCAGAATCACATTTTACAAATGTTAAAAATCCACTTCTGGACATGTTATCTTCATGACCGCAGAGAGCTGTCCTGATCTGCACAGCATCTCCAGAGCACTGGGCCCGTCAACATTCTGTCATGGACGGTGGAGGGAAAATACTAAAAATGATGATGACATCTTTTAAAGGTATCAAAGAGAAAGAGTGCATCCTTGGAAAGAAGAAGGGGCTCAGTGGAAGGAGGGATGAGCAACAGAAACAAGAGATAGCAACAGGAAGGGATTATGATCAACATATATTATGTACATGTATGAATTTGTCAATAAAATGTGTTTTTTTCATCCACTCCTAGTGATAAAAGGTGGAAGTTACTGGAAAACATTACATGAAAATTATCATGGTTTGAAGGGTGACACTTCATTCCGTTCAGGTTTTATGGCATCTGATCACGGTAGTGTGGGCATGGACAGGACACATGCATGGTGTGGTCATGGCCATCTCCAGAGATGCTATGCCGGCCGGAATATTCCTCACTAAACGTAATACCACATTTGCCTCCTGGCCACCCTCTCTCAGCTGGTGGTATCAGGACTTACTTCACTGTGATGTTCTAACATGTCAGGCTCCGGCACAGAGTTCTAGGACCAAGTTACTACCTGACTTCCATTTTCTGAAGGCAAACCTGAAATGAAAGCCCATAGTGAGCAGCCTGGGATTGAGGGTGCTAGAAGTAGAAATGGATGACATGTTGTTCATGGCATTCTTATTCAGCTAAGGGTCACATTTGTCAACACAAAGTCGCGTGCTTTATTCCTAAGTTATAAAGTCACTTCACTGTCTACTATCATCAGAATCATCTTCTGTTTACTTTGTAGTTTTAACTTCATTGGACGTTTATAGTTTTAAACCCAAAATATAAAAATTACCTTGATGTCTTCAATAGAAAATTTGTTCATTTTTTTTCTTATTGAACATTACTTTACCAGAAAACAGTAAAATTAGGAAACTCCTAGTTTTTCTTTTGGAAAATATCTTTGCATATCATTTAGCAATGTACTTCCTTATAGTTTGGTGAGTTGAATGAAAAGAGAATGAGTTGAAAGCTAATAAACTGAATTTGATAATCTGTGAAAAATAAATGAAAGTAAATTTATGAATATAGTTCATTTTTACATACTTTATATCCATATAGCAGTGGACGAACACAGATAAAAAGGCCACTGTGTTAATAACTGTGTGGAAAAATATACAAAATATAGTCCCTGCCTTCAAAAAAGTAAACCTCCCCAACAACCTAACATGACAAATACCATAGGCAAAGAGACAGATGTTGTGACAGGGGAGTATCTGTACCTTGGTTTGGTTGGGATATGTCAACAGAGGGGTCTTATTGTTAAAGATGATCCAGATGAGGAATACAAGAAAAATATTGTGGGTAGAGAAAGCAGCGTCTAGGAAGGCATTAAGAAGAGAGGTACCTAAAACATGTTAGATAGTTGGCATCTGCCATTAAGGTGTGGGTGGCGAAGGCATATGGGGTGGAATTGGGAGAGCAAGAGCAAGAGATGTGGCACAACTGGTAGGACCAGATTGTGAGAGGTCTTTTGGATTATGCAACTGAGTCAGGGAAACAGCTAGAGAGAAGTGGGCAGCCTCTAAGCAATGAATCTCTGCTCCTTAGAATTGTCTTCCCAAAGGTTCTCTTTACAGTACCCATGACTGAGCCCATCACAGACTAATTAAATCAGCATTTCCCAGAAGGCTGTTCAGTATTTTAACTGCCCCACCCCTTCCAGATGACTCTGATTTGCACTAGTTGAGAACCACTCAGCATTATTGCAGTATAAGGTGACAGGACACCCACACTTTGAAGTGGAGGCTCACATACCTGGCGCGAGGCTGCAGGCTCAACCCAGGGTGATGTTGGAAGAGAAGGAGAGAAAGACAGTGAGACCATTTCCTAGGTTTCTCGTTCCTTGATCAGCACATAGATGGAGGCATATGAGTAGAACTATGTGTAGTGAGATATATATATATATATATATATATATATATATATATATATATATATATATATATATTCATTTACTAAAGTGCTTGCTATTCTACCAACTAGATCACTTCAGCAGGTGAGTAGTCATGATTTGAAACCAGTAAAACTTCTGCATGGGTCATGGAATTATTGGCCATTATGGTCTGTTTCGTCTTTTATAGCTAGCTTTTTTTTCACATCCATCAATGGCCATGAAACAGTCAGCCTATGAGTTAGCTTAATAGCTTGGTAGTTTGTTACCAGAGTAGTGTTTGTTTAGTGTGTTGGGCTAGGCATGTACCTCAGTGGAAGAGGCGATAGAGAAGTCCCAGGAAATGACGTAGAACTAAAGATACAGAGAATCTCTGAAGGTCTGGTTGCTATAACAAATAAATTAGGCTAAGAATAATAATCCAGCCATTTAAAAATTTTATTTCAATCTAGTTAAACAAAAGTTCCCCTATAACTTATTTAGTAAACTCTGCAGTGGACATCAATACTTTTAAGATTTCTCACACCAAAGCACAAAGTCATTAATATCCACCAAAGTATAGGTTCAATAAAATTTGCATATTATACTTGAATAAAAGTGATATTGAACAGTCTATTCAATAAAAGGTGATATCTTGATTTCATAAACTAACTTATAAAATATGTAAGCAGAACTATACTAGACCTGTATACACTGATATAAAATTGTTGGAGCCTGAAGTAAGAGATTTCACTGTTATGCTAGACGATAATGTCAAGGATTTGGAGATAAAATATTTGTAAGATTTCTATGCCAGGTAGCAAGAAGCAGTGAAAGTTTTTTTCAAACCATAAACATTTCTTATGCCTCACAAAGGAAAAAGAAACTAATATTTCATGAATTTCAGACCCTAGGTGGGCTATTACCCCAGGCACACTGTGAAGACATTATTACCTTCACTTTATGTACCAAGAAGTCAAGGCTTATGTTGGTGAAGTAACTTGTCCAAAACTAGTTCTTGAAGCAGCTAGGGTGGAAACAGAGTTCTGACTTCTGTCTACCTTTACTAATGTCCAAATGATTCCAATAGGTTTCCAGTAGTTTGCAAATATGATTCTAAAGAACTCTTTCTAACCCGTACATTATTAGCACTTTGTAACATTTCTTACTGAGGTATGTTTCCTGACCTTTGCTAGAAAAAGAAATCCGAGTACTCGCTGATGTTTTAACATATTTAAAATCACTCACTGGTGTTTTAAAATGTTGTTGATTTTTATTAGTTTGCAAGGGTAAAATGCTAAGCATTGTCACATTTCTGTATCAAAAATTTCATAATTAAACTACCTGCTTGCTATGATTCTGAGCAGAGTTCATGTTCCCAGGCTGTGCTTATAGGATCCAGTATTTTAAAAGGATCTGTTGGGGTTTTTGGCAGAGATGCTGTTGGATTTCTGAGGCAGACAAAGTAACGTTACCTTGAGTTCCATGTGTAGTTTCCATGTGGTGTGGTTGTTGTTCAATCTTTTATTAAATCTTTACTACATTTCTGTTGTCCAAAACAATAGGCTTCTCTTTGAATGATGTGTTCTTTCAATAAGTGTTTTCCCTACACGAATGAAAAATTATTGATGCTTTCTGCACAGAAAGAAGCTGAATTCAAATAGCATACCTTAAGTTCACAACTCTCTTCTGTTCCTATTTTTCTCTTTTAGTAAAAAGTGAAGCTAAAATATCCCTGAGCCCTTAACAATACTAATTTCATGCACAGTCCATTCAGATATGTGGAGAGGTTCCTCTTCTCTAAAAGGAGATCTTATCACCTACAGGCTGGGCAACATGAGTCGTTAAGAGCCTTTTCTTCCTTTCAATAAGACAGGGTATTCTTCAGGTGAGGTCGCATGAGATGATTGGATTCTTTCCTGTAAAGAGTGAGTTGCATAAATTCCAGGAACACTGAGAAAAAGATGTGGAAAGAACGTAGGTGCTGGGGCTAAGGGGACAGATGAGAGGAAGTTGTCAGCATCCTTTGTGTAGAAGTTGAAGGGGGAGAGGAAAACCAGGGCACCCAGTGGGGAATTCTGAATCCCCTCATCTGCCCCCCTCCAAGAGGTCACCTGTGCACTTCAAGGAGAGAAGAAAGGGAGGAGCCAAAGGCACAGGAGCTTTCAGCTGACAGCTCGCCTGGCAAAGACAACAGAGCCTTTCAAAGATGCAATGCTTTCGTGAGGAAATGAACAGCACGGACAGAAGGTAGCATTTCCCATCAGAACATCTTCCATCTCTTCAACACTTTCGACCATTTCTTTCTTTATAGCTTTACTTCTTGATCTCCTCTTTTTTGACAAATTGATATATTCTACTTTGAATTGCCTCTAATTCCTTTCCTTTATGCTGTTTTCCCTCTATTAATTAAATTGTCACTCTTTGACACATATCTAAGGGTTTGTTTCTGTGAGCTAAGAATGCAGGTCAGGTCAGTAAGATACAGATATAGGCTGAGAGCTGAGGAACCTGTGCATGAAGGTGGGTAAGTGGGGCTCTTTGCTGGAGTGGATGTGGTCTGTGGAGATTACAGGTTGTCATGGTTTGATCCAGGTGTCCCCCACAAACAATTAAATATGTTCTGATAGATCGATCCTCAGCTGATGGCAGTTTGGGTTTTACAACCTCGATGAAGCTGTGTTGTTGGGGGTGGGCTTATGGGGTTATAAGCCAGCTTCCCCTTGCCAGTGTTTGGCACACCTTCCTGCCGCTGTTTGCAGTGCTGTGGCAGAGGTGATGTCCAGCCCTCTGCTCATGCCATCGTTTTCCCTG
>PVHP010023184.1:0-27614 GCA_004024765.1 Zapus hudsonius
GGACCCTGCTACTCTGTTTCTTTTTTTTCCTTTTCTTTTTTTTCTCTGCCGCCTGCCAACCCGGTCCGGGGGCTCTTACATAGACCCTCCCCCCCCACCTCCAGCCTGCAATGCATCTGCCCCACTCCTTTTCTGCTCCTGAGGAACCCATCAGCCCCTCTATCTTTGCCCAGAGAACCCAGAAACACTAGTTCTAGGGATCTCAGTGGACTCACCCTCCCCACTTCTTCCCCTTCCCCCGCAGACCCCATCCTCTGGGCTCGCTGACACGGGCAGCCCTGCTCCCTTCACCTTCCCAGTCTGGTGGCCCCACCCCCTGTACCCACAACATCCGGGGATCCCCTCTCCACGACTACCAACTGCCACAGCCCAGACAACTGACCCCGCCCCAGTACCCACTGCCCTCTACCATCCCCCACGACTGACGAACCATACAGCCCTGCTCCCCCACAACCACCAACCCCTGCAGATATCTCAAAGGCATTCCTCCAACCACCTGAAGTGGAATCGAAATGGGAAGACCTCAACAGAAGAATATTATACCAGCTGAGGAAATCACGCCAAATGACAATAATACCAATAAAGAGAGAGAGCAGAAGCAGGCCCAAGATGACACGAACTAATCCCCGATCATACTGGCACAGATCCTAAGGAGAACCTAATGTTAGTCATGCAAGAAAAGATGGACCAACATATTGAAAGGGTACAAAGTCAGCTCATTAGCTTTGCCACCAGGCTTAATATATTAGAGGAGAACTACATGGACGTCAGAAGAGACATATCAGAACTAAAGACAAGCCAGCAAACTGAAGATATCAAAAAACAGCTTTCCAAATTAACCGAAGACATCTGCAAATATAAAACTGACTGTCAAGAAGAAGTAATTAAATCAAACCTTGAAATGAAATCACATCTCAACAGGATGATAGAAGCAACCCAAAAAGAAGTTGCAGAAAACAAAAACCATATTGAAATAATAAGAACATCCCTAGAATCTCTTACCAACAGGCTCAATCACTGGGAAAACAGAACCTTGGACATGGTGGAAGACAGAACAGAGGAGAATTCGAGGGAAATCAGAACCTTGACAAAATTCAAAAGAACAAGTGAACAAGACTCAAGGGAAATAAATGTGGGATACCATAAAAAAAAAAACCTAATCTCAGGATCATGGGGATCCCGGAAGGAGAAGAAAACCAAACGAGGGGCATAGAAAATATTTTCAACAGAATTATTCAAGAAAACTTTCCATACTTGGCAAGAGATAGTCCTGTACAATTAAAAGAGATATGGAGGACCCCAAACAAATTGGACCAAAGGAGGAACACCCCAAGACATATCTTAGTTACAATGCCAAACATTGAGGATAAAGAGAGTCCTGAGAGCAACGAGAAAAAGGAAACTCATGTATAAAGGAAAACCCATCAGAATCACGTCAGATTTCTCCATAGAAACTTTAAAAGCCAGGAGAGCTTGGAACAAAGCGATTCTAGGCCTAAAGAAGAACGGATTCCAACCTAGACTACTCTACCCAGCAAAGCTATCCATCATAATTGATGGAGGAATTAAAGTATTCCATGAGACTAATATTTTACTATTACTATTTTTTGAATAGTATAATAATAGCTTTACTATTACTTGAAAACAAAGCCAAACCTTCAAAAGATACTTCATGAGATATCCCTTGCAGACGAAACAAACAACCGACCCCAGGAAAGGAACAGAGAACAAACAAGGTAACACAAAAGAGATAGCAGCAACAGCTCAGATACCAACTTCCATATTCTCTACAACATGGCAAACCTCACAGTTATAACTTTGAATGTAAATGGACTCAACTCTCCTATAAAAAGACACAGGATAGCAGGTTGGATCAGGAAAATGGTCCCTTCCATCTGTTGCCTTCAAGAAACACACCTTATCACTAAAGACAGTAACCTACTGATAGTAAAAGGGTGGAAAACAATTTTCCAGGCATGTGGGAAGAATAAAAAAGCAGGTATGGCTACTCTAATATCTGACAAAATAGACTAAACCAACAGCAATAAAAAAGGATGATGATGGCCACTTCTTACTCGTCAAGGGAACGATACAACAAGAAGACATAACTATACTAAATATGTATGCACCAAATGCAACGGCCCCTCAGTTCATTAGGCATAAATTACTCAAAAGCAAAGCAGATACAGATGCCAACATCATCATAGTAGGAGACTTTAACACTCCACTGTAATCCCTAGACAAATCGTACAAACAACAGAAAAGCAGGGAAATCAAGTTGCTAAATGGCACCATAGACAAACTAGGGATAACAGACATCTACAGAACATTTAATCCCAAGGACACAGATTACACATTCTTCTCAGCAGCACATGGAACTTTTTCCAAAATTGACCATACACTGGGCCATAAATCATCTGTCAGGAGGTATCACCATACCTGACTTTACAACATACTACAAAGCCATAGTAACTAAAACAGCATGATATTGGCAGAAAAACAGACAGTCTGACCAGTGGAATAGACTCGAAGACCCAGCCTTTAATGCAAATAACTTCAGCTTCTTAGTCTTCAACAAGGGTGCCAACAATGTATGCTGGGCCAAAGATAGCATCTTCAACAAATATGCTGGACAAATTGGATAAACACGTGTAAAAAAAAATGAAAATAGAGCCACTCCTTTCACCATGCACACAGATCAACTCCAAATGGATCAAAGACCTCAATATCAATCCTGTAACCCTGAACACCCTGGAAGAAAAAGTAGGAGGAACCCTACATGAGGTAGGAGTAGGGAACAACTTCCTGAGGAAATCTCCAGTAGCCCAGGAAATGCAACAGTCACTTAACCAATGGGACCTGATCAGGCTCAAAAGCTTCTGTACAGACAAAAACACCGTTCTCAAAGTCAATAGACCCCCTTCAAATTGGGAGATGATTTTCGCCAGCTACAACACAGAGGCCTAATTTCCAGAACCTACAGAGAACTCAAAAAAATTAATAACAAAAAAGCAAACTGCCCCCTCACAAAATGGGGCACCGATCTCAACAGAGATTTCACAGAGGAGGAAACACAAATGGCCTTTTCTCACCTGAGAAAGTGCTCAGCATCCCTAAGCATCAGGGCAATAGTGGCACATCTACTGTGGGGAAAACCAGTTGCTCTCCAATTGGAAGGGAGGCCTACTCCACAGGTGGGGAAAGCATGCCTGATACTAAAGACCTAGTAAAAACCCTACAGTGGGGGAGGTCATGAGCCCTAGGGAAGTAACACTTGCTATTATCTGGCTAAATGCATATATTATGCTAACCAAACTGCCTTACAAGCACTTTTTTTCAAATGAACATACCCAAATAACAATGCTACTCTCACTTTTGGTTAGAGAAGCTTCTTTTTCAGATGGCAGTGACCCCTGAGATAACTCAAAATACACCATAGTGCTGAGAAGTGACAGTGGAGTATTCAGCACTGGGACATCTCTATCACACTTCACGAGGCTCAGGGTCTATTGTGGAAGAGGTGGAGGAAAGATTGTAAGAGTCAAAGGAAGGGGAGGACTGCTTACAATGCAATCTTCCAGACACAAAATGGCCTTGATGTTCATGACTTCACAGTGCCTGACAATCCCTACACATAATGGGAGGAAAAGATGATGACACCAAAACAAAACAGAGACTGGGAGGGGGAAGAAATATGGGAGTGGGGAGGGAATCATAATGGTTTATGGTCTATAAATATAGAAGCTACCAATAAAAAATAAAAAGGAAAGAGTCCTCGCGGAGACTGCCTCTACTAGGAAGAATCACTCCATAATGGCAGGGATTTTGCACTCAATAGTACAGAGGTCTCCAGGTAGACTACAGACTGTGACAAAATCCATGGATGCTTTCATTGGTACAAAGTGGATCCGTCACAAATTTACCAAATCAAGAATTCCAGATAAAGTGTTTCAGCCTAGTCCTGAAGATCATGAAAAATACATTGGGGATCCTCAGCACCCTCACAAACTGCATGTTGTCACCAGAATAAGAAGTATAAGAAGGCGTCCATACTGGGAAAAGGATACAATAAAAATGCTTGGGTTACAAAAAGCACATACCCCTCAAGTTCACAAGAATATTCCTTCAGTGAATGCAAAACTGAAAGTGGTTAAACACTTAATAAGAATCCAGCCCCTGAAGCTTCCGCAAGGGCTTCGGACAGAAGAAAGCATGTCTGACAGTTGCCTCATGAGAACTGGGGAGTTAGTTGTGTGGTGGCACCTGAAGCCTGTGGACCGGGAAGCAAAGGCAGCTTCAAACTAAAAAATACAACTTGCTTGTATTTAAAAGAAAGTGTTTTCATTAAAATTTATTTTAAATCCAAAAAAAAAAAAAAGGAAAAAAAAGAAAATGCTGAATTCTCATATAAATGTGGAATTCTTGAAGGCATTTACTCATGAAGTGTCTATCAAATAATAAACTGCAGTGTGTATCCAAAGACCATGCAAGCATGATTCCACTTAACAGTTCATGGGTTCAGCTAGAGACAGGAAGGAGGCTGAGTGCTTGGGGCTAAGGGTGCGAAAGACACAGCAATTGATAAAGAATACCAAGTCTCGAGCCAGGCCTGGTGGCCCACACCTTTAATCCCAGCATTTGGGAGGCGGAGATAGGAGTATGTGATGGTTAGGTTTTGTTGTCAACTGATGTTTTAGTAATCTTGGGTGGGTCTGTGAGGTTGTTCACAGGAAGGCAGCCTCTCAGTAGGGGGCAGGATGTAAAGAAGTTCAAAGAAACTGGAAGTAAACATCCTTTTCTGTGTGGGCAGTGCAGGAAGGAAATTCCAGAGACTCAGGAAGCCATTAAGTCTGAGAAAGAGTGGCAAGACTCCACCCTAAGGCTATATAAGGGGGAAGAAATTCTCTTCTTGGCCCCCCAGCCTGTTTTGTTGTGTATGGTGATGGTTTTCTCTCTGCTTGGACCTCTGAAATGGGGGCAAGCCTCTTTCTCCATTATGGAACTTCCCCTGGATCTGTAGTTTCAATAAATCCTTTCCTCCCCTAACTGTGCCTGATTTGGAGATTCAGCCCAGCCACGTGTGGCTGACTGTGACAGTTTTGGTACTAGGAGTGGGGTAGAGTTGCTGAGATGAATCTGGTTTTCTGGAACTTGTGTACTGGAGAAATGGATATGGAACTGAAGATGCCTTCCACAGTGGTAAGCCAAGTTTTCTGGGCTATTTTGGAGAGAATTTGGAAATGCTAAGTGTAGAGAGAATTGCATTTGAAGGTTTGGCTTGTGAACTTTCTAAGGGGAAGGAGAGACTGCAAGAAACTTTGTTGGAAAGACATCACTGCAATAAGAGATGGATGTGTTCTGCTGCCCATGGCCAGAGCTTGATCAAGGTTGAATTTAAGGAATGGATTGATGTGCTTGGCTAACAATATGGAACTGAGAATTTAAGATTTAAAGTTGGAAAAAACTCAAAGCAAGTTTAACTTACTGGCAGAGACTAGTTTTAGTTTACTGAAACTGTTACTGTCAACACATCAGCCATCCCAAAGAAGATAGCCTAACTGCTCTATAATGAAGCAATGGAAAGGATGCCTGAGGTGTTCCACCCAAGGACTGCATGAAAAACTGTGCAAATGCTTTTGAAAGGAATTAGCTGAAAGGAAGGAACCTGCTCTTCAAAGTCATGATATATTCTGTCCCTGAATTAACAACATGGCTGTGTCCTGCATACCTGGTATTGCTTTTGGAAGCATGAGATATGTATGCATGGAGAGGGTCATGAAGTGCACTTGGTTCCAGGAGCCACTGCTGAGGATGCAAGTTTTTCCCCAGCTACTCAGCCAAGCTGGAGGGGCAGAATTGTAAAATCCAGAGACTGTCAGTCACTGCTTGTGCTACTGGACTTGAACTGCAGAGATTTGATGTTTGCCTAACGGTTGTTGAATTTGCATCGATCCAGTCTCTCCTTATTTTGCCTCATAGCAGTTTTAAATGTTTTTAAAATTTTTTTTTCAGTTTTAAATGTTTACTCTGTGCCATTACATGTTTTAAAGTATGTAACATTTTGATTTTAGAAAACTAATAGTTAGGACACCTTGCCTTATGTTGGAAAGGCAGATAATGAGAGTACCCTGTTCTACAATTGGTGCTAAAGTTTTAATATTCACATGCAAAAAATGCAGATGAAATCCCAGCACTCGGGAGGCAGAGGTAGGAGGATCTCCTTGAGTTAGAGGCCAGCCTGAGACTGCAGAGTGAATTCTTCAGTTCAGCCTGGGCTAGAGTGAGACCCTACCTTGAAAAACCGAAAAAAGAAAAAATGCAGATGAACCCTGCCCCATGCTGTATTTTAAAAAAATTAACAAAATGGACTATACATCAATGTAGGAGTTAAAACTGTAATTTTCTTACAAGAAAACATGGAGGTACAAATGGGAGAAAAGTTCTGTAAATCATGAATCTAATAAGGAACTTGGATTGAGAATATACAAAGAAGAATTACACCTTAATAATAACAAAATAACCTAACTGAAACATGGACAAAGGCTCTAGTAGCCATTTATCCAATGACAACACAAAACTGTCTGGAAGTACAGGAAGAGAGCCCATCACTGCATGAAATGCCAGTCAAACACAAGGAGGTCCACTGGATGGCTCCATTCCAAAGTGCTGGGGGAGAGGACGAAGAAAGAAGGAATGCATCTTCCAGACAGGAAGTGGTCATTGCATTCACGAGCTCACAGCAGCTGTATTACCTGCACAGCACTGGGTCCATCAGTATTCCATCATGGATGGTGGAGGAGGGAGAGAGACATCAAACAGAAGACAGACTACATGGAAAGAAGGGGTTCTGTAGAGGAGGTGGGGTACAGGAGATTATGGTATGATCATAATACATCATGGGCACTGAAGAGATTGCTCAGTGGTTGAGGCACTTGCCTATAAACCCTAACGACCCAAGTTTGATTCCCCAGTACCCAAGTACAGCCAGATGCACAAAAGGGGTGCATGCATCTGGAGTTTGTTTGCACAGGCTTGAGGCTCTGATGCACCCATTCTCTCTGTCTCTGTGTCTCTCTGCTTGAAAATAAATAATAAAAATATTTTTTACAACATGCATCATGTACATGTATGAAAAATGTTGACAAAAAAAAGTTAAAAGGAAAAGACTTAGCAGTCACCTCCCTGAAGTGTAAAACCCATGGCACGCCTTTCGTCATTCACAGCTGCAGACAGTTCTAGAACTCCCACATTAATTAACCTGTGACTTCCTCTTGGCTTAGGAGCTCTCTGGGAATACAGACCAGAGCACCAGGGATGGTGTCTGGGAAACAATCCAGGGCCCTGGGTGTCCTTTGATCTGGGTACCCTCTTGCACTACTTCTACATTTAGAGACATGGGTTCTGTCATCCTGGACCCCCATACTGTTATGCGTTAAGACATGCAGGAGAATCAAACTTCCACACTGACTGAGTTCATGTAGTGTGAAGTCGGCTGCTGAGGCTAACAGGCACCAGGACACTGGGTGTTACTGTGATACTGGCTTAGAAGTCACAAAGATACAGAGTTTCTTTCCTTTTGAGTGGTGCTGGGGATTGAACCCAAGGTCTTACCAAGCTAAGTGTACACTTTACCACTGACCTATACCCTCATGCTCTAGACATTCTTATTCCCCCAAGGAATTTGAAAAACAAGTTGCCTGCAACAGGGAATGGTGGCCACATCCTAGCCCTTGAGAGACTGAGGCAGGAGGATCTAGTATATAAAGCCAGCATGGGCTACACAGGAAGTTCCAGGCCAATGTGGGGTATACAGCAAGACTGTCTTAAAACTAAAAAACAGCAAGATGGTCTGGGAACTCGGACCTACACTCTCAAGTCAGCTGCTCTAGAAGCATCTAGGAAAAAGAGCGAATGAGGGAGCTGCTCATGATGGCTCATGCCTACAATCCCAGGACTACAGGATGAGCTAAGGCAATGGACTGCTAATCCCAGCACTGGGAAGGCTGAGGAATAAGGATCACCAAGAGTTCAAGCCCAGCCTGGGCTAGAGTGAGACTGCATCCCACAAGATAAATAAATAAAATTTAAATAAAGGAGACGTTGAAGCCAAGCGTGGGAGCACCTGGGAGGCAGAGACACAAAGAGTTCAAGATCAAGGATGGAGAGATGGCTCAGCGGTTAAAGGCGCTTGCTTGCAAAGTTTGACAGCCTGGGTTTGATTCCCCAGTACCCAGGTAAAGCCAGATGCACTAAGTGGAGCATGCATCAGGCTATCGCCTGCAGTGGCTGGAGGCCAAACAAGTAAGGAATTCTTAAAGATCAATCTCAGCTAGATAGCAAGCTGGAGGCTAGCCTGAGGTGCGTGATATCCTGTCTCAACAAAGCAGTTACGTTGGCTCTGCTGGTCACAGCCAAGAATCATACTTGACGACGGGGCCCTGGAGTCCTCACTCTCATCCCCAGGTCTTAGCAAACTTGGGAATGACCCGCACACGGTGTCGCGGGTCTGCGCAAGCGCGGCTGGAGGGGCGTGACTCCCGATGGATCCGCCCACAGCCCCTCCCCGCCCCTCCCGGGCAGGTGCCCTCCGGCGCCCAGCCAGGCCCTGCTTGGCCGTCGCCGCCCGGGCGCTGCCCGGCCCGAAGGCGTCACCGTCCCGTCCGTTCCCAGTGCCCAGGCTCGGGGACTCACCGCGTCCCCCGGAGCGTCCAGCTCCTCCGCCCTCCGCCGACGCCACCGGCCCAGCGCCAAGCTGTCCATGCGGCCTCGGGCGTCCGTGCGCGCGGCCTCCCGGGACCTCCGGGACACGCCCCTACTCACATGAGGGATGAGCCAATGGGGAGGAGGCGGGGGCGGGGCCTGCGGGAAAGGCGGAAGTCCGGTGGGGCTAGGGCTAAAGGCACGAGTAGCCGCGGCCAGAGTCGCCTCGCGGCCCGGGCATGGTGGGCGGGCGACCTCCGCCGCACTCGCGGGGTCTCTGACGAGCGGGATCTGCCATTCTCGGTTCACGGAGCCAGCCGTGGGGACCCAGAGCTCCGTTTGGCTAGGATCCGACCGCTTCTGCATCCCTGGGCTCGGCCGGAAGAGCGCCCGCCTCTTTCCTCTTGCGATTGGTCGCTGAGCTCATAGACGGCGCGTCGAGCCAATCGTTACAGCCAAAGCTGCCGTGAGCGGTGTTTTCTGGGAGTTGTAGTCCGGCAGCCCTCTCGCTTCCTGGCAGGAGCGGGTTGAGAGGCTACCCTGCGCCAGGACGCGGGAGTGCGGCTTGTAGTGGCTCCTCGTGGGCAGGTCCGGGGGCGCAGCACCCCTCCAAGGTGGAAGGCCCAGAGGGGGGTGCAGGCTTCTCCGGCTCCGATCCTTGTGGCAGCTTGTCCGGGGACCTCCCTCGCCTCCCTGATCCATCGCAGGGTGTAGACCTCGGGCTCTCTTGATGAGTAGGGACCATGCCTGAAATGGAGCGCGACCCCAGACCCAAAATCGCGCAGACACTGAAAGGTCCGAAGAGTAAAAAGGAAAATATTCAGATGACCGGCTGGGGCTGACTCTACTCGGGAGCGAGTCAGCAGCCACTTCTGGTAGCTCGGGGCTTATAAAGAAGAAACCACGTCCTTTGCTGCGTATAAAGAGCAAGCTCGTGTACAGAAGCGGAAAATGCAGTCAGTTAACTTTACCGGTCAGCACCCTACCTATTTCGAAAATATCTTTTAGTTCTGTAAATAATTATCTCTGGGACAAGACCCAGTTTTTTTTTTGGTTTTGGTTTTTCAAATTAGGGTCTCACTCTAGCCCAGGCTAACCTGGAATTCACTATGTAGTCTCAGGGTGGCCTTGAACTCATGGTAATCCTCCTACCTCTGCCTCCAGAGTGCTGGGATTAAAGGCTTGCGACACCACGCCCGGCTAAGACCCAGTTTTTGAAGCTTACAGTAAATTGAACATAACCACATAGTCATGACCTGGTCATGGTCTGGTGCAAACAAATTGTTTTCCTCACTTGGAGAACAATGGTTGGTTTAACTATTTCATGCCACTGGCTTGCTAGCAGTGGGCATGTGTGATCTGCATTGGGCCAGTGAGAAGTGGAGTGGGGCAGCTGGGGAAAACTTTTATTCCTGATGTAAATGGAGGGTAGGTCTAGCTTCCTGGGGCTGCTTAAGTCCTGAAGGTGGACCTAGGGAGAGCACTTGTGGGCTGGAACCACTCCTCTCTGGAGGCACTGAGTTTTCCAGTGCCTCAGAAAAGCAAAATAATAATAATAATAATGAAGAGATAAATAAAAGTGAGATGTGGGGACTGGTGTGTCTCAGTAAGGTCCCTTCAGCTCATAAGCGATTTCCCCTTTGGAGGGCCTTATGAGCCACCACTCCCCAACCAATGGCGAGCTCTCTGGTATCTGCTCTCACTGTCTAGCCTGTCCCCCCACTGAGCAGTGAGCCATATGGGCCCTGTGGCCAGGAAGTTTCCAGAGAGGGCCGATTTGTTAGGGTACAGAATTTACCTGGTCATGTTGGGTAAGACCTCATTTCTGAGCCTTGTTCATTCATCCGCAAGCACTGCCAGTTTGTGGGTGTTACCAGGGGCAGCTCAGCTGGTCTGAACATGATAGCAGAGGGGAAGCGGGTGAGTTACTTTCCAGCTCAGCTGCCACAAAGCCTTTGCTTCTGCTCTGCCCCATCCAAACTCCAATGACATATTATTTTCTTGAGACAGGCCTCGCTTTGTCATCCTGGCTGGCCTTGAATTCGTGGCAATCTTCCTGCTGCATCCTTGAAGTGCTGAGATTACAAGTCATGAACCACCACACTTGGCTTCCATGACTTTGTTTTAAAATGGCTACCTCTGTGCTGGAGAGATGGCTAGGTGGTTAAGAGCACTTGCTTGCAGAACCTGATGACCTGGGTTCGGGTTCCCAGTACCCACATAAAGGCAGATGCACAAAGTGGCATATGGAGCTCCTTTGTAGCATCAGGAGTCCCTGGTATGCCCATTCTCTCTCTCTCTCTCTCTCTCTCTCTCTCTCTCTCTCTCTCTCTCTCTCTCTCTCTTTTGGTTTTTCAAGGCAGGGCCTTGCTGTAGTCCAGGCTGACCTGGAATTCACTATGTAGTCTCAGGGTGGCCTTGAACTCATGGCAATCCTACCTCTGCCTCCCGAGTGCTGGGATTAAAGGCGTGCACCACCACACCTGGCTTATTTTATTTTTAAAATATTTATTTGAGTGAGAATTATAAGAGAGAAAGGAGAGGGAGAGAGAGAGAGAGAGAGAAAGAGAGAAAGAGAGAGAATGGGCATGCTAGGGCCTCCAGCCACTGCAAAGGAACTCCAGACACATGTGCTATCTTGTGCATCTGCTTTATGTGGGTACTTGGGTACTGGAGAATTGAACTCTGGTCCTTCTGCTTTGCAGGCAAATGCCTTAGCCACTAAGCCATTTTTCCAGCCCCTCAAATAACTATTTTTAAAAACTAAAACACAAATTACATATTTCAACATATAATGGCATACGGTAAACATTCCCATGTCAAAAGGTAGGAATGGGGGGATAACAAAGAAAGCTTGAACCAAAAGAAGACTGAAACCCAGCAGGGCAAATGCCAAATCCCATAGATCCATGTATGGTATCTGGAACTTGTCGTGAAACCTTCCAGGCTAAAAGGCATGGGTAGCTCCACTACTTCAGCTCTGCTGCCTGTCTTGTGAGCAAGTCCACCCTGAAGCTACAGCTATCGTGATGTGATGGACATACCATGATCCTGACATTGTCAACATCCTGGGGTCTCCATTGCAACTTACATTTTATATTCACAGCTCCATGCAGTGGATTCTCAGTGCTTCCTTGAATTGATAGAGCCCTACCTCAAATCTTACAGCCTAGACAACTCCCTGACACCTAGGAACAAGAGGCCATAGTGCCCCCCCCCCAAGTCTTGCACCCAAGTTTTCACACCTGAAAAACCAGCACCATGTGGACGACACTGCCAAGTTCTTCTGGCTGCTTGGGATGAAGCCCAGGCCTTGCATCAAACTCCCTCCAGAATGGCTCATTTAGCTTTGATTACATTATCCAAAGCCTTCTCTAGCCCAAAATTCCAGACTCTTCCATATTCCTTCCACAAACTAGTTCCAAAATCTTTAGAGGTTAATCACAGCAATGTCCGATTCTTGTTAAAAATTTTCTGTATTAGTTACTTTCTCATTGCTGTGAATAAATACTTGACCAGAAACAAATTAAGGAAGGAAAGGGATTTCTTTTGATTTCCAACTTCTAGAGGAAGTTTCATGGCAGGAGGGCATGGAGCATGAAGCAGCTGGTCACAATGGCAGGCAGGAAGCAGAGAATAAACATTTCTATTTATTTATTAGAGATATACAGACAGGGAGAGAAACAGCATGAGTGCACCAGAGCCTTTTTGCTGCTACAAATGAGTTCCAGATGCATGTGTCGCTTTGCGCATCTGGCTTTATGTGGGGACTGGGGAGTTGAACTTTACGCATTGCAAGCAAGTGCCTTCAACCTCTGAGCCATCTCTTCTAGTCTCCATTTTTGCAATTTTCTTTTTAGTCAGCAAGCCCCAGCAATTCTCCAGTCTTCATGTTCTCCCTCCTCCTCCTCCTCCAGAACTGGGGTTACAGGCATACATGACCATGCCTAGTTATTTATGTGGGTGTTGGGAAATCAAACTCAGGCAGTGTCCTAATCAGCCACACACTGCTGGGATGAACCTCCAAACCAGGCACAGTTTGGAGAGGAAAATATTTATTTATTTATTTATTATTATTATTATTATTATTTTGTCTTTTCGAGGTAGGGTTTCACTCTAGTCCAGGCTGACCTGGAATTCATTATGTAGTCTCAGGGTGGCGTTGAACTCACGGCAATCCTCTTACTTCTGCCTCCTGAGTGCTGGGATTAAAGAAGTGCACCACCACACCCAGCTAGGAGAATATTTATTAAAGTAACAGATCCAGGGGAAGTTCAATAATGAAGAAAAGGATCGCCCTCTTTAACAGATCCAGAGAGAGAAAAACATCACCTCCAGCCAGCACATTTCAACTCCAACAAAACAGCAGGACCTTCAGGCCTGAGTTCAGACTGCTCTTTGCATATGTATTGCTGGAATTTCACATCTACCTTAGAAATACTTTAGGGCTGAAGGTCAGGCCAAGGTGACACCTCCTCCAGCCAGAAAGCTGAAGAAAAACTGATAAACTCTTGAATCTATTGGGGGGTCATCCATTCAAACTACCACAGGCAGCCTCAGACTGTCATGCTTGCATGGAAAGTGTTCCTAATCACTGAGCCATCTCTCCAGCTCCCATCAGTTCACCTAGTCCTCACAGTGACAATACGGGACTGTTTTCATGTTGTGTACTAAAATTCCAGGAAATAGCTGCATCTATCTCAAACAAGGCTGAACAGAGTGATGACTCCCTGTGGAATACTGAAGGATCAGAGCCACATTCCTTTGGGCTACCTTTAGCTCTCTCGGTAATCACTTATTACCCACCTCTGTGTCTCACCTAATATCCCTGTGACTATCAAGTTATCAGATTAGACTACTTTGGGATGTACTTCAGATCCCCAGTGTGATGAGCTGGGGGTTAGAATTTAGATAATGCCCAGCAAAAATTCTAATGTGCTCCAAAAATTAAGGAATACCCGAGTTCTTGTCTACAAAGTTAAAGAATTAAAATCATAGACAAGATAGTAAGGTATAGTGGGAGATTTTATTATTTAAGGGAACATGGGGAGTTACAGAGTTCTCCAGCCACCAGTGTGGGGAAAACACGTGGAGAGTTTAACAGAACTTATGCTGTTCAGCTAAACAAGCAGCAGCAGAGAAAATAACAGAGGGCTCCCATCATGAGAAGGAGGGGTTCATGAGGGAAAAAAATCTGGAGCCTTCCCCCACCCCAGCCTAATGGCTGGGGTAGGGAAAGGCCTTACCTTCCTAAGGCCAGGAGATCCTTCTGCTAGCCTGGCATGTGGGGGAAAGAGGGCGGATTAACTGTTCAGTCAGTATTTCCTGCCCTAGGTGGGCAGGGAAACCATTGATTGGTTCATACCTGACCAATACGTTTTAGCACCTAGGTTTGGGCTCTGGCTAGAGACACCTCCCACTCGAGGGGCAGGTGTCTATGGAGATACCTGACCCTGCACAGTTTGATTCAGGTGTCCCCCTTAAACTTATGCATTCTGAATGCTAGGTCCCAGTTGGTGGCAATTTGGGAATTGGAGCCTCCTGGAAGCGATATATTGTTGGGGCAGGCTTATGGGTGTCCTAGCCACCTTCCCCTCACCAGTATTCTGCACACTCTCCTGCTACTGTTGTTCACCTGATGTTGGCCAGGAGGTGATGTCCAGCCTTTGTTCATGCATTGTTTTCCACTGCCATCATGGAGCTTCCCCTTGAGTCTGTAAGGCAAAATAAACCCTTTCCTTCCACAAGCTCACAAGTTACTTTGGTCAGGTTCTTTGTGCCAGCAATGCAAACCTGATTGGAACACCCAGCATGCTCCAACCTAAAAGCTAAGAATGTCCTCAGATAGTGTGGTCATTTGAATTAAGTGTCCCCAATGAACTTGTGTTTTGAATGCTTGCTTCCCATCAGATTTGGATTTGGGATTTGGATCCTTGCTGGAGGAGGCCTGTTGCTGGGATGGACTTCGAGGCTTCTTAACCCTCAGTTAGTCAGTGTTAGCTGGCTCACCCTCATGCAGTGCCAGAAGTGATGTCCACCCTCTGCTCATGCCACATTTCCCTGCCATCATGGATCTTTCCTCAAAACAAATCCTTTCCTCACTCAAACTGCTTTGATCAGGTGCTTTGTGCCAGCAACACAAAGTGTAACAGAAAATTGGTACTGATGGCAGTTTGGGAGGTGTATCCCTGCTGGAGGAGGTGTATTCCTGGGGGAGCGGATCTTGAGTCCAGCCCTACTGGGTGTGTAAAGAGCCGGTTTGGGAGCTGTTTGTGCTTGCAGGTATTGATTTTTTTCTCTCCTGTGGAGGCTGAAGGGAGCCAGCTTCTCCACCATGATGGAGCTTCCCCTGGAATAAACCTGAAATAATCTCTTTTCTCCCATAAACTGCTTCTGGTCAGATGTTTTTGTCCAGCAGAGAGCATCTGAAGCTGTAACCTGCCTACTTGATGTTTCAACTAATATATTTCAAAAGTGCCTTGATTTATGACTTTCTTTTGTTCCATAACTACAAAAACCCTATTAAATTGTTAACACAACAGAACATGGAATTTGGGGTAACCTAAATCTGTGTTTCTGGGCCATGGTCACTTCTATTTGGCTCCAGAATAAGCTATCTCTTGTTCCCTTTGAGGTGAAAGCCATGTGATTTGGGTTAACAATGGCTAGAGAAGCAGGCACAGAGATGCCCAGGCCTGTAAAACGATTAGTAGGCCTGAGAGCCAGCTTTCTGCTGCTCTGCAGGCGTCTTTCTCTGGAGTGAGGCTCCTCACTAAGCTGTAGATCTTCTTGAAGACAAGGTACTTTAAATAAAACCTTAAGCAGTTCTAGATCCCCTTGGTGGCTCCAGGGCAGGAGTGGACTTCTCAAGTGAGTCTTAGCTAGAAGTGGAATGGAAGCAAAGAGGGGCTTACTTACCCTCCCCAGGATCTGGTGGGCGGCTGCATCCCTGCTCGCTGGCCCTCCCTCCCCAGCCTAGGGCTGCCCTCAGTGGCCGGATCCCTGTACACTGCAGGCTCTGCCTCAACCTATGTGTCCTGTCTTCCAGGTCTCCTCATCCTGGCCTCCTCTTCCCACCCTGCTCATTCTCACGGCTCAAACACAGATGAGGTATTAAGTGTGAAAACAAAAGAGCAGAATGTATGAGGGGCCCAGAGCCACACCTTGTCTTTACAATGACACTCCAACCAGGTTCCTGAGGGGTGTCTCCAGAGGCCCAGTGCTTTTCTCCCCTTGTACCTTACCTCTTGCCTTGTCTCTAACTCTGCCCTCTCCTCACTGTAGTCAGAGTGATGGGTTTAGGGTGGACACCTAATCCAAAGCATCCTTCTCTCCAGGAGGATTATATCTGAAGATGTCTTTTTTCCTAGGTCAGCCACATACGTGTGCTGGAGAGTTGTGATTTTCTTTCAATGTCATTTTAGTTTGGACTGTGTTTTTTTCATACAAGATCTCACACTGAGCTTCACCCTGTGGCAGTCCCCTGCCTCAGCATCTCAATTCTGCAGGCGTGAGCTACCAGGCTGTCTGTTGTCACTTATGGCAAACCTTAGTGCAAGATTGTTTTAAACTCAGTCCTTAAGGTGGGGAAAACTTCATTATGGCAAACAAAAGGGGGAAAAAAACAACAATGCTGTTTTTCAGTTTTCCAGCAGAACTTATGATGCAAGCTAATTCCCAAAAACCTTTTCTGCCATAAATGTGGGGTAAAGGTGACTCCAAATGGATAAGTATTTAATACTGGAGAGATTATATGGCTTGTGCAAATTGGAGAGTCATCTGCTGTGTCTAGTGCCCATGCCCACATCCATCCCTCAACACCGCTGTAAACACTGGCTACCTGTAGGAGGGAAGGCGTCTGAGATCTGTCTGCTTATATTTTGTTTCTAGAATATAAAAATGTTCATAAGCCACATGTGTGCCTGCCAACATCTGTAACTTCGATCTGAGTGGAGCACATTAATTGTATCTCACTTTTAACCAGCCCTGCTTTTAAGTAGCCTGTTAGTGTGAGTAAATACCACATGTGATGGTCTTTCTGTGTTTCACTTTGTTTCAACATGCATGATGTTTTAGATTTCACCTTTTTTTTTTTAACTTCCAAGGATACGAAGTCACACTGGGCACGTTGGAGGATCCACTTTGGCATGTATTTTCCTATAAATTATAGGGTGTGTTTGCTTCCTGGTTCTTACAACAGAGTAAGGAGAAAATCCCCAGCATGCCGAAATATGACTGATGCTGTGTACGCATGTGGGTTGGAAATAATAAGGATTATAAATGACTCACCAGGTATAGGAAATAAGAGGAAAAGACTTATTGGGGAGAAGTAAAAGAGCTTGCTCTCTTTATGCACAGCCGAAAGAAGGCACCATGAAAGATATATTGTTATTCACCTGCTTTTTATTTCTAAGGGAGTTTTTATTAACCCCTTTTTATCAATCAAAATAAATTGATTGCCAGTGAATGCAATATTTCCTGACTATTTGAAATTATAAAACAAAAGCAAAGACATGCAAACGCACACTCCACATCACTGGCAAATAAGAGATCAACCCTTCCAAAGGGGATTGCTAAATAATGTTAAAGGTGTTTACAGCTGTCTTTTAAAACAGAGCATTTCATTTAAGGATAACACTGGGCCCTGAGATTCGTCTGGAATTCCACTTCCCTCAGCTGGGTTGGTGTCCAGGTATGCCAGACATTGTTAGTTAATATTTATATCCTATCATAAAAGGACATATTTCTGTAGGGTAAATACAGTTATGGCCAATAATAACGGCTCTGGATAAAGAATGATATAATAACCTCATTCACGAGGAGAGAAAACTGGGTAGCGAGGGGATACATCTACAAGGCACTTCCCCCAGAGGGGGTCTGGTCATTTGTAGTGTCACTCTGGTATAGTGATTTAGAGCTTAGAGCAATCAGAAAATAAAGATTTCTACCAAATTGGTGAGAGCATCTCTCTTGGTCCCCACCAGTCTTGGAAGAAGGTCAGAGAATTTGGGGTACTAAATAGTCCAGTGGTTCAGAAGATGGGCCCAATGGGCCTTCCATGTCAGAGTACTGAAGAGTCTCAAGGCTGCAGGCAGCTCTGTGCCTCCTGCCATCAGCCCCTAGGAAGCTGCTGCCTGCTTACAGCCAGACTTCCGAGGGGTATGGTGCTACAGTCAGTTTTCTCTCGTTGCTGTGCAGAAAGAACCCAGCAAAACAGTTTGTGGAGAAATAGGAAATGGGTTTATTTTGGTTTAGGGACTTGAGGGGAAGCTCTAGGGGAAAAATGGCATGAGGAGAGAGGGGTGGACATCACCTCCTGGCCAACATCAGGTGGACAAAAGCAGCAGGAGAATGAAGCAAGGGGAAGCTGGCTATAACCCCCATAAGCCCGCCCCCCGAAAACACACCTCCAACAAGGTTCCAAAATTGCCATCAGCTGGGGATCAAGCATTCAAAACATATATTTGTGGGAGACACCTGGATCAAACCATCATATCTGGTGACCAGCAGAATGGGCTGTCCTGACTGTGTAGTCGGCCAGACAGGGCTGGGCACTGCTCTTTCCTTCATTCAGCTCCATAGAGGAAAGGGCCACCCACCATTTTGGGGTCCCACCTGTCTAATCCTTGGAAAGTGATTGGTTCCCTGTTTCACATTTGGAGAGTTCAATGGTAATGTGGCCAGTGACCTGTTTGAATGAGACGTTTCTTCTGATGAATGTTATCAACTTCTTGAGAGAACACGTAGCAACTCCTTGGTATGTTCAGACACATTCCCAGGCTGCAGGGACCTTTGCACCCTTAAAATTCTGGGTCTTCTTGCTTGCTTTTTCCTTCTTTTTAAAAATGTTTTATTTATTTATTTATTTGAGAGAGAAAGAGAGAGAAAGAGAGAAAGAATAGGTGTGCCAGGGCCCCCAGCCACTGCAAATGAACTCCAGACACCTGCTCCACCTTTGTGCATCTGGCTTTACGTGAGTACTGGGGAATCAAACTCAGGTCCTTCTGCTTTGCAGGCAAACATCTTAACCACCAAGCCATCTCTCCAGTACCCCACCCCTTTTTTTCTGTTTTTCAAGGTAGGGTCTCACTCTATCCCAGGCTGACCTGGAATTCACTATGTAGTCTCAGGCTGGCCTCAAACTCGCAGTGATCCTCCTACCTCTGCCACCTGAGTGCTGGGATTACAGGGTGTGCCACCATGCCTGGGTTCTTCCTTTTTTATTGAGACAGAACCCCAGGCTGGCCTTGAACTCCTGATCTTTTGGCATCTCAACAGCTATTATCACAGGCTTATGTTACCATGCCTAGCACTTGGTTTTATTCTTGAAGAAGGAACTTAAAAGTCAGTGATAGTATATATATATACACATATATATATATGTACTGTTTCAATCCAAAGTGGGGATCTGGTTGAGACCTTCCCATCTGTGAATGCTTTTTCAGGGGATACAGCCCATCCAAATGGCAGCAAACCACCAGGTGAGGCTGTGACATCACGGTGAGAGATAATGGCAGAGCAAAGTGGTCCCTTGTGCTGACCAGGAAACAGAACTAGAGATAGAGGAAGGGAAGGGGTCAGAGTCACAGGATGTCTTTCTAGAGTATTCCCTTTGCTAAGCCACACCACCTAACTAGCCCCACCTTCAAGTAATGCCATCCTGTTAAGAATCCACAAAGGGTTATTCCATGGATTAGGTCAGAGCCCTCAGGATCTATCATTTCCCCAAAGCCCATCACCACCTGGGAACCAAGTCTTTGACACATGAGCCCTCAGATTCAAACCACAGCACAGTGGTACTGTTTGTGACACAGGAAGACTCACTTGTGGCCTTAGTTTCTTAAATAAAAAAAAATAAGAGAGCTGGAGAGATGGCTAAGCGGTTTAGGTGCTGGCCTGCAGAGTCTAAGGACCTGAGTTTAATTACCCAGTACCCACAGACAACCAGATGCTCAAAGTGGCATATACATTTAGAGTCAGTCCATTTGTAGTGGCTGGAGGCCTTGGTGCACCCATTCTGCCTGTCTGTCTCTCTTCTATCTTTACTTGCAAAGAAATATAAATATTTTTTAAAAAGAAATAAGTATTACAAATAAGGGCATGATATTAATTTCCAATGGAGTCAATATACACATGTGCACACACAATACTGTTACTAAGGTGTAGGTGTTTTTTTGTCTTGCTTGCTAAGAATGTTTGTGCAAATGCACATCAATACCTTTATTTTTCCTTTATTTCTCTATTATGTAATTAATATTTAGTTTATATAACTAGTTAATCATTGTTGAATTTATATTTAAGTTGTTAGATATTAGAGATTAAGTATTCTTCAAGGCACCTTGCCTTATGTTGGGAGATTATGCATTTGCAGTTGTACATGGGATAGTTACATCATGTTAGGTGGAATTATGATCTTGTTACTGTCTTCAATTGGAAATTTAAGTATTATGTAAGGAGATATGGTTTGATGTCAAACTGACAAGGGGTGGACTTGTGATGGTTTTGTTGTCAACTTGATCTTTTTAATTATCTTGGGTGGGTCTCTGGGGATGTTTCCAGGAAGGTAGCCTCTCAGTAGGGGAAGGGTGTAAGGATGCTCAGGAGAGCTAGACATTAACATCCCTTCCTGTGTGGGCTGTATAAGAAGGAAATTCCAGAGACTCAGGAAGGCATTAAGTCTGGGGAAGGGTTGCAAGACCTCATCCTAAAGGTATGTAAAGGGGGAGAAAATCTTCTCTCTGGCCCTCCTGCCTGTTTGCTATTGTATGTGGTGTTGATGATGGGTTTCTCTCTCTGCTTGGACCTGTGAAAGGGGGGAGCCTCTTTCACTATTATGGATTCCCTTGGTTCCGTAGTTTCAATAAATCCTTTCCTCCCATAACTGTGCCTGGTTTGAAAGTTCATCCCAGCGAGGCGTGGCTGACTACGACATAAGGCAACCTGTGCTTCTTGGAAGCATGAAAATGGAGGTGGGGACATGACTCAGTTGGCCAAGTACTTGCTGTGCAAGCATGAGGACCTGAGCTCAGGTTCCCAGTGATCACATGACGTGCCATGCCAGGCATCGTGGTGTACGCCTGTCAGCCCAGCACTGGAGAGGCAGATAGGAGGAACCCTGGGACTTGCTGGCTGGCCAGTTAGTCTAGTCAAATCAGTGAGTTCCAGGTTGAGCACAAGACTCTCTTCCAAGAAACAAATACTGGGCTGGAGAGATGTCTCAGTGGTTAAAGGCACTTGCTTGCAAAGCCTGATGGCCCTGGTTCAAGTCCCCAATGCCCATGTAAATCCAGATGCACAAAGTGGTGCGTGGGTCTGGAGTTCATTTGCAGGGGCAGGAGGCCCTGGTGCGCATACACTCTTTCTCTTTCAAATAAATTATACTTTAAAAAATACTAATAGTAATAAGGTGGAGAGCAACTGAGGACGACACTGGACATTGACCTCTGTCGTCCACATGCATGCATACACACACACACACATATGCACGCACCTCCCTTCCCCCCACTCACACAAACTTTGACTCCAAAAAAAGACAGACTATACTGCCGCATATAGCACATGATTACTCTCTCTGCAGTCTCAGGGCCAGGGAAGATAGTAGAATGTTTGTGGGGCGATCAGATGGAGGTGGACCTCTGGTAATTAGTGATGCGTATGAACATGTGGGTGCAGGCGAGCATGTACAGGGCATGCTTCCCTCTTCCTGCCCCGTTTGCCAGCATGTGCAGTCAGCTTGGTGACATTTACAGGATCTCAAGTGCACAGTTGAGTGGGATGAGGGCAGGGATGGGCATTACAAGTGTGCAGGTCAGGGGAAATGTAGGTGTTGGGGGAAGAATAAGCGGAGGCTAGCAGAGGCAGCAGCCTCCCCCCCCCCAATCTTGGTCTCTTAGGGTGAATAGATAATCCACTCAACAAAGGCAGCCCTCTTGCCTGGAGAGGTGGCTAATGCCACCTGCAGTTTGGAACTGGCTGTACACCACCTAGCTTGCCTGGGCCTGGGTCTTGGTGGAGAGAAGGAAGACTCAAGCTGGGGGGTGGAGGATGGTGGTCAACACCTGAGATAAAACTATAAATGATTAAAAACAAGTTGGAAGATGTTTCAGCCAAAAAATTTTGGAAACTGTAGCAGTTATGTTAAGACTGATGAGCTACGTTCTTACAAATGCATTCCTTCTGGAGTGGCCTTGTGGGATGTTATTACATTTTATTTTTTTAAGTAGCCCAATGTGGAACCCAAAGCTGGCACAGGCATCTGTAGTGGAGTTATGCTTGTCTCACCTTATAGGGGGAAGCAGATGACGGTGAAGTCATCAGATAGCACAGGCTTCTGAGAAGAAATGGGATGTATTTTTATTGGCACAGCCAAGATGAAGTATGTCTTGAAATCTGTTTTACAAATAAACTCACACATAAATTGTCCATTCGCTGCTTGGAAATCTTTTTTTTTTTTCCCCTGTTCGAGGAGCTGTCAGAGGTCCCTAATAAACAGTGAGTCTTATTTAGTTTACTGGATATGTAATTCTTCTTTTCTTTGAAAATAATTATTTTTCAAGCAAGTGCAGCAAAAATACAACCAATAAAAATCTAGCTATGACAGCATAAACAACCTTTATAGCGAGCATATACATCGAGTCCTTCCAATAAAAACAGTTTCTGGTAAGAAAAGAACACTGAAATTGGTTGTCTTGTCCCCTGATCCAGCCCCCTCTGCTAAGGGGGGGGGGGAGAGGAAAGCTCACTTCTGTACTTCCCTTGGTTAGCACAGTGACAGGCAAGAGGGTCCAACTGACTCTGGGTGGATGTTAAGAGACAGAAGGGGCTGGTTGTGTGGTCTGACCAGTGTCCAGTTCATCAGCATGGTTCAGTGAGACATGGTTCCCACAATTCATCCCTGGAGCCAGAGAAGCTGCCGCTCAGTCAGAGGGCCAAATTCCCTGTAGGATTTTGAAGCAAGGGACAATTGTGAAGTCCTCAGCCTTTGGGTCTCCATTGCCAGTGCAGGGATGCTGTCCCCCAGAGAAGGTTGTGCCTGTGCAGGGCTGGGCTGGGCACTGGGATGTGTGGGCCATGTTAGGAGAATCCCATCTCAGGATTCTTTCTGCTTCGGGGTTGGTGGTCCAGTACTCAGACCAGTTGGGCATCCAGGCTGCCTTCACTGTATCCAAGCCCAGCTACAGCCTAGGAGGAGGCAGAGCCCCCCCCCCTCAGGTGAGCTCCAGGCCCCTCCTCAGGAGCTGTGTGGTAGGAAGTTCTCTGCAGACTTGGGCTCATTGGGGCTCATTTATGCTTTTATAGTAGCTCAGAAGATGTTATCACAGCTTGAAAAGTGAAATTAAAATATGTATCCTTCAGGTGCAAATCTCCTGTACTTACAGCTTTACTGTTTCTCTGCAGGGGGCTCCATTAATCTTGCACCAGTGAAATTCCTAAGGAAATTAATTCCCTCCAGTTGGGTTATTCTCAACTGGTCTTTGGGGGCGGAGTAATTGGAATTTAAGTCTCTCTAACTGAAGGGAAGCCCTACTTATTTTCCTTGAATGACAAAACGTTGTCATGCTGTGCTCTGTCCTTCTCTCCTCTGTTCACCAGCTTCCCAGAAGGGACCTGGACTCCCAGTCTTCACTTCAGCTGACCTGGGACATTCCTCTCCAGGATAGCTCGTTTGTGACACCCCCACCCCCACCCCCACCCCAGGTTCTCATGTTGTAATCATTGCTGGGACAAAACACCTGACCAAAAGCAGCTGATGGGAGAAAAGGTTATTTATTTATTTTCATTTTTTACTTAACATCTCAAGGGGAAGCTTCATCATGGCAGGAAAAGGATGGCAGAGTGGAGGCTAGGCATCATTCCTTGCCATAGCAGCTGGCAGGAAGCAGAAAGAGTGAAGGAGCTCTGGAAAGGGGAAGCTGGCTGTATCACCCCTAAAACCGCCCCCAGAAAAACACCTCCTCCAGCAAGGCTCCACCTCCCAAATTGCCACTAGCTGGTGACTAAGTATTTACAACATATGAGGCCAAGGGGACATTTCACTGAAACCACCAAACCACATGGGCTAGCACTGTGCCCACATAGTAAGACTCTGTCCCAGGAATGAATGACACACCATTGAAAACTTATGGTTAAAATATTACCTTGGGGGCTGGAGAGATGGCTCAGCGGTTGGGGCGCTTGCCTTGGATGCCCGGGTCCCCGGGTTCAGTTCCGCAGGGCCCACGTGGGCCAGACCCGCAGGGTGGTGGCCCTGGTGCTCACTTCTCTCTCTCTCTCTCTCTCTCTCTCTCTCTCTCTCTCTCTCTCTCTCTCTCTCTGCTTGAAAATGAATAAAATATTTGAAAGTGAAAAAAAGGGAAAAGAGAAAAAAATATTACCTTGGCTGTTTAGGAGAAGTAGATATTAGCTGCTGTTGGCCAACAAGCTACAACATACACATACACCCCCCTGCCCCCCCACCCTTTAAAACAGTGGATTCGCTGACATGACGTGAAGCTTCTGGTCCAGAGTCCAGGACCCCACTGGAATTTTGGATATCTTAGGCCACAACTTCAGCCCTGTGGCCCAGAGTCCCAGATCGCTTCTTTTTGCTCCAGATCCCTAGAGTCCTGAAGTGCCTCACGCCATCCCTGGGGCAGCTTCACTGTCCCATCTTCAGACTGCTGGGAGGCAGCTTGTGATGGATGGCTGTTTGTGGCCAACTTGACCAGATTAGGAATGGAGTGAGAGACATGCCTTTTGAGATGGAATGGGAACCTGTGAGGGTGTTCCCAGAAAAAAAATCCATTGAGGAAGTCCTCCCTCACAAGTGGGGCACTGTATGTATACAAGGACGCTGTGAGAGAACGCCGGGCCGTTCTTCTTTTGCCCAGCTGCTGGTGCTGCTTGTGGTGTGTGCCTTCTGCCTGCTGTGGTAGATGCATTCACACTGCTGCTTACACCTGGGGTCAGCAGAAGGTCAGTGTCCAGGGTGATCTCACAGACACATGAGCTCAAGTCACCCCAAGCTCTTTTCTCCTGTGTTTTTGAGATTCAGGACACTCCCAGGACAAAGGAGAGAGTCAGCTGTAGGGTGTTCGAACAGGCTCAAACCCATGAGTATGGGAATGGCTACTGTTTCCTCTCAGCCCTAACATGGCCAGAGAGCAGCAGTGGGTGAGGAGAGCTTGAGGTTGGGAGGGATTCTGATGACTTAGGATCATTCTCTGAGAGATCAGGGCTTCCACACCAGCAGCTCAGAAGTCTCAGGTTCTTGTCCATATAAGTAAAGAATTGACAGAGGAGAGTAACTGATGAATTATATTTCAGGGAGAGTTAGGATTAAGAGGGAAAGCAAAGCAGGAAAGCCCAAGCCAAAGAGGAAGGGGAGACCAAGAAGATCCCCCCTCACATGGAGAAAGGTCTCTCTGGAAGAGAAGTTCTCTCTCCCCGATGGACCCATGAAACAGCTGTACTCATGTGTGGCAGCTCCCGAGTGGTTCAGTGTGGCTCCTTGCTGAGTGTTTCCTAGTCTAAGAATCTGCTGCCCGAGGTCTCCACCATCTACAGTGACCACTGCAGAAAGGGCAGAGTTCTCTGAGACTTTTCCTAGCCTGTTTCTAAGTAGCCAATCTGCTCTCTAGCTGGTATGTGCTACTGTCAGCAAATCCCACTTACAGGGGAAAAAAAACACACCAGGATTTGTAAAACTGCTAGGTGAGAGGGATGGTTACTCCCTGAATCACAATTCCATCATTTTCAAGGCATTACTAAGGTAGTCTGTGCTTCTTGGAAACATGAAAATGGAAGTGGGGAGGTGGCTCAGTAGGTAAAGTGCTTACCCTGCAAGCTTGAGGACCTGAGTTCAGATCCCTAGCACCCATGAAAGAGGAGAGGAGGTGGAGACAGGAGGATCCTTAAGGTTTGCTGGCTAGCTTGTCCAGATTTTTGCAGAAATACCTCTGAAGAAATCACTCCAACGCCAGTATGAGTGAAGTAGAGGAGTTTATTACCTGGGGTCAAAGAGCTGAAATGGCTCCAAAAGATCCAAGAGTGAAAACTTTACATTTTTTTTTATACATTTTGTAGCAGTGAGGCAGGGTTTGCAAAAGCCAAACATTACAGGGAGCTGTGTGCGGTTTACATGATTTAAAATAATTTTAAAAACACATGGGTAATCTTTGAAGGCATGTACGTTGTGATTTCTGTAGTCTGACTGTGATCAAGGGTAACACTAGTATAAACTATCCTTCCCTGTCACATCTTCAAGGATTTCCTCTAGCAAGACTTTCTTCTGAAACTCTCCAGCTGCTGAGCAGCAGTGGGCACTCTCAGCAGCTTTAATGAGTTTGTTGTTTTTACTCTCATAAATTTCACTGCTTTAGATTTCTCTTCTGCCACCGGATGAATCAGTGAGCTCTGAGTTCAACATGAGAACCTGTCTCAGAAAAAGAAGGTGGAGGGCAACTGAGGAAGACAACAGAAGTGGAGCTCTGGCCTCCACACCTCGGTGCACACACAAGCGAGCACAGGCACCTGCACACACAGGTGCACCCTCAGGCATATAGACATGTATTTATACATGACTGGATATCACAGGCACACACACATGCAAAAAATGCCAACATGTAAATGACGTTAAGAAGTGGACATGCCACCTTTAATCTCAGCACTCAGGAAGCAGGAGGAGGAGGATTGCTGTGAGTTCAAGGCCATCCTGAGACTACAGAGTGAATCCAGGGTCACCTGGGGCTGGAGCGAATAAACCCCGAGTCTTAACCTCCAAGTGCCTTCGGCAAGGACGGGATGGAACCTCTCAATGGGGAGGAAATGGTTTCTATGTCGGTGGGGGCTTTGCATGGTCTTGGCTGGCTCCCTGGGTTATTTTGGGTGCTCCAGTCTTTCTGTCACCTGGTTTTGGGTACGGTCATCTGCGATCGGTGTGTGTGTGTGTGCGCACGCACGCTCAGGGCTGGACACGCCAGGGCTGAGCTACAGTGCCCACAGGTCGGGGTTCAGGGACCCCTTGTTCTTAGACCTACCTCCCTTCACGCAGCTTCACTGTCGACTTCAGCTCGCTCCCCTCACCACGCTCCCCTTGCTATACCCGGCTTAGGCCTTGGCCCCTGGAGGCCCATGAGCTTCTGGAAGGTTCCCAGCGCCCACACCCAGGAGCCAAGGCCGCTGCAGGCTCGCCAGCCAGCGCCGGGCGCCCTCCTGGCTTCCCAGCCTGGCAGCCCGGAGAGGGCTCAGGAGGCGGGGTGAAGTGAGGGGCGTGGCCACACTGGGGCGTGGCCTCACCGCGCAGCCGCCGGGCGTGGCCACACGAGGGGCGTGGCCTCCTCGCGCAGCCGCCGGGCGTGGCCACAGTGAGGGGCGGGGCTTCCCCGCGCAGCCGCCTGGCGCCATCGAGCCGCCCGCGCTCGACTGCTCGTGCCTGGCGGTGGCAGCATGGCGGCGGGGGCGGCTGAGGCGGCGGCGGCGGCGACGGAGGTCTGCTCAGCCGGGCACTTCGACGAGCTGCTGCGCCTCCGAGCCAAGTGAGCGGGCGGCGCGGCGCGGGAAGGAGCGGGCGGCGGGAGAGCGAGCGGGGGGCGCGGGGGGCGGCGGCCGGCCGGGGCCTCGGAGCTCCGGCCCCGCCGCCCCGGAGGACCCGGGAGCCCGCGGCCGTGACCGTGACTCAGCTCCGCCGCGGAGGCCCGCGGCCGTGACTCAGCAGGAGGGAGGCCCGGAGCCGAGCCCCGGGCAGCGGACAACGGCCTAAGCTCGCCGGCTTCCTCCGCGGGCAGGCCTCGGGCGCGCGGGACTCGAACCCTCGGGCGCGCGGGGCGGGGCGCCTGCGCTCTGCGAGGTGCCGTAGCTCTTGATCCCCTCCCCCAGCTCTTAGGGGATTTCAGGATCCCGGGGAATTGTCTGCGGAGCTCCGCAGGGAGATGGAC
>PVHP010023185.1:0-27623 GCA_004024765.1 Zapus hudsonius
CACACACATGCACATATCTAAGCAAACAAAAATAAATTTAAAAATCTTTCAAAAAGAAATGAAGCAAATGTTAAATATAACGTTCGGATCATGGCAGTGATAAGTATCTCCCTCTGGGCTGACCTGATATCAAACCATCACAGCAGAGGCCTCTCTGTCATCACAGACGTTAAATCCATATGCTTTGGCCTTGGTGACCAGGGATCTCTTTGAAACTGTGGGCACCATTGGCAGGTAGCATGACAAATCCCCATGCCATCTCTACCTGGCAACCTGCACCAGGCTCTTTATTTCCCTCATCCTATTCTCTGCAACCCTCCTCCTAGTACCAAGTCCATATCAAGTGAAGTTCTTTAATGGCAAGCTTACTCTGGCTAACTAAAGCCAAAAAGAAATTTGGTAAAAAGGAGCCTGGCTGGACGCGATGGCGCATGCGTTAATCCCAGCCCTCCAGAAGCAGAGGTAGGAGGATCACTAGTGAGTTCAAGGCCAGGCTGGGATGACAGCGAGTGCCAGGTCAGCCTGGGCTAGAGTGAGACCCTACCTTGAAAATGCCAATTAAAAAAAAAGGAGCCTGGGGCTGGAGAGATGGCTCAGCGGTTAAGGCACTTATCTCCAGTGCCTAAGGACCCAGGTTCAATTCCCCAGTACCCACATAGGCCAGATGCACAAGGTGGCGTCTGTTTCTGAATTTCCTCTCTCTCTCTCTTTCTCAATCTCTCTCTCTGCTTGCAAATAAATAAATAAATAAATAAATAAATTTAAAATTTTAAAAAAAAGGAGCCTGGAAGGCTCCTGAACTAGGAGGAGCTGATTCCCCTAGGCCTTGGGAAGGAAGGACAGAACCCATGTGTCAGTAGACTGACCTCATGAACCACAGGCTCTGTTGAAGACACTGAGTCTCCACTCCCTGGCTTGAGCTATGTGCCGACATGGATGTAAGCCTCGTGGTGATTGGCAGTTCTGCTCATAGAGAATGAGGGTCTTCCCTAAAGAAAGAGTGGGTGTTGATATCAAAGGAAAGATCCAGTGATGCTATTCCGGCAAAAGCAAAGATCTTTGCTCACAGGCTGGGCATCGTGTTTGCCCACAGTTCCCCCCGTGGATGCCCCTGAGTGTCAGCTCAAGCTGCTGCTCAACCTGCAAGGTCCCCTGGTGCTCCTCTCCATGGCTCCCCTGAAGGCTATTATGACCGGAATGTGAAATATCTCCCCACAGGCTCCTGTGTTTGAACGCTTGGTCCTCAGCAGGTGGCACTATTTTGGGGAGTCGTGGAACCTTTAGGAGGTGGGGACTGGCTGGAGGAAGTGGGTCACTGAGAAGGCTGGCCTCTGTTTCCTGGTCCATCGAGATGTAACAAACTGTGAACCAGCTTGCTGCCCGCCACCATGCCTTCCCCACTGGGATGGACTGGATCCCCTCAAAGTATGAGCTAAAATGAATTCTTCCTTCCTTCTTGGCACTCTGATGAGAAAAGAAACAGTGTCCTGTCTGAATTAACTGTCCTTGTGGTGGTTTGATTTAGGTGTCTTGTGTCCCCCATAAACTTCTGTGTTCTGAATGCTAGGTCCCCCCTCCACCTTGCTGGTGGCAATTTGGGAATTGGAACCCTGTGGAGGCAGTGTGTTGTTGGCACTGGGCTTATGGGTGCTCTTTCCAGCTTCCTCTTGCCAGTGTTTGGCACATTCTGCTGCTGTTGTGCACCTGACGTTGGCCAAGAGGTGATGTCCAGCCTCTCTCTGCTCATGCCATCATTTTCCCTGTCATCATGGAGTTTCCCCTCGAGTCTATATGCCAAATTAACCCCTTTCCTCCACAAGTGGCTTTTGGTCGGTTCTTTCTGTCAGCAACTTGAAAGCTGACTGCAGCAGTTCCTCCGGGGTGACTCTCAGGGTACCTTTCAGGGTGCCCTGCCGCACCTCTGCTCTAGCCGGGCACACATTTCCTTGTCCGTGCCCACGTGGGGATTTGCACCTTTTCTAAGCATCTCCAGGTAATTCTGAGGCGGTTCTTCTCTGGAACCCTCTGGAAGCTTCCTTATTTGTGTTGGAAAATAATCCCAGCAGCACCTGGGCTGGCTGGCTTTCATTTTGAGATGTGTTCCTAGTTTTTTTGCTTCTTTCTCTTTTTTTTTTTTTCTTTTTCTGGGCACTTAGGGATCAAGCCCAGTGCTTTGTACCTGCTAGGCAAACGGTCTTCCACCAAGCTATATCCCATCCATTTTTGCATCTTCTCTTTTTATGGTTTAGAGAGACTTTATTAAATTAAGAGAAGAAAAGAAAGTACAGAGCACTCCCACCATGAGGGAGGCGAGAGGGGGTAAATCCCCGCATCTTCTTTTTATGGTATTTCTTCCCTCGCTTGTCATCTCTCTTGGTTTAAGAGAATTCAGCTATCTGTTTAATGTTCTGGCTAGTGGGGAGACACTCAACCATTCTTGGTATGTTGACTACCTATATATTGTTTACATATCCCCAACAATTTACAGCAGCAAAATTCACATCTCTGGATTAAGACTCTGGGGCTTGGAGAAAATATTTCCAGAGGTTGTCCTAGACCTTTCTCTCTGGGGAGTAGCCATAATTTTAAAAAAAAAGTATTTTCTTTATTTGTAAACAGAGACAGAAAAGAGGAGAGAGAGACAGAGAAAGACAGAGAGAGACAGAGAGAGAGAGAAGATGGGCATGCCAGGGCCTCCATCCACTGCAAATGAACTCCAGGTGCATGGGGCACTTTTATGCATCTGACTTTATGTGAATACTGGGGAATCGAACCCAGGTGATTAGGTTTTGCAGGCAAGCGGCTTAACCACTGAGCAATCTCTCCAGCCCCTTAGCTTCATAATCTTAAAGAGTTGGCTTGGATATATTTTTTTAGACAGGGTCTCAGGTAGCCCAGGCTGGCCTTGAATTTGCTATGTAACCAAGGATGACCTTGAATTCCTGATCCTCCTGTCTCTACCTCTAAGTGCTGGGATTATAGGTTTGAACCACTCTGCACCCTTGAATGTGGTTTTTCTCCTTGATCTCATAGATGTGCACCCTTCTCCACCCCCACCTCCAATTTAACAGGAATTTCTGGATGCATGGAAGGTGGTCTGGAAACACTTGTTTCTGGAACAGAAGTGATAGGTACCTGCTCCAGGTTTTTCTATGGCACCTATGCCCCCTCTTAATATTTTTTTATTGTCCATAATGAGTTACGTTGTTTAGTGGGCCAACAATGCGTTGTTATCCCCAATTCCTCATTGCCCCCCTCCCCATCCCCAGTCAGCTGGATATCCTCCTCCATGGGCTGTCATATCATGGAGGATCCATATGGAACCCTGCAGAGAATGACGGGATGAACAAGGGACCCACAGCCACAGCCATTCAATTAACACAGGATAAGCCAGTGAGACAGAAACCAACGAATCTCGACACAAAAACCCCTAAGCTCACAACATTAAAGCAGCCTTAATATTCACCCCTCTTAATATTTTAACCTCCCATATTTTAACTTGGGGGGAAACCCTTTCCCCAATGCATAACAACAGTGCCGTTGGCCGGCCTGTTTTCCTCTCCCCAGATCCAACAATAGACCTTGAGGGACGAGTCAGTCAGCGTCCATCTTTTCCCTTCCCAACAAGGATGGGGCCAAGGTGGTCCCATGGAACAATGCCGAAGACTTTTGCAGACTGTGGAAGGTTTGCCTCCTCTGTCTCAGTGGAAATGAAGATGCAGAGGTTCTTGATGACACAAGTGACCGTGTCAGTTTGAGAACAAGAGTGACACTGGAAAGGAGTAGGAGAAAAAGCATCATAAAAGACACAGCCATGCCCAAAGGCTCCGATACCCCCAAACTGACTCCTCCCTGGCTCGCCCCGGCTTGTTTGTTCCCCAGCACTTCCCAGCACACAGCAAGACCTCGGAGGAGTTTCCCGAGTGAACAAGCAGCTAGTCTTTCTGAGGTTACCACACAGTAATGGTGGATCCTCATGTCTATGTAACTGGATTTAGAATCACCATGGAAACACACCTCTGGGCGTGTCTGTGAGGGTGTTTCCAGAAAGGCTTAATTTCGGAAGGAAGGCTCATCCTGAGTGTGGGCAGCCCCACCCATGGGCAGAGATTCCAGCCTGAATCAAAAGAAATCGAGATGAGCACCAGCAGTCATTGCTGTCTGCTTCCTGACTCTGAATGTGAGCGGCCACCTCTCGCTTCTGCCACCATGCCTCCCCTGCCATGAACGACCCACCATCTGTACCCTTAAACCATGACTCAGTAGAAACCCTTTCTTCTTGGAGTTGTTTTTGTCAGCAATGAGAAAAGTAACTACTACACCCACTTTGCTCAGAGAGCTCGCTGGGGTCCTTAGCAACAGCCATGACCAGAGGGAGAGGTGGCACCAATTCAGGACTCCCAGCACAGTGCCCACAACACTATAGGAACTTAATCAATGATGGTCATTTGTCTTTTTATTGTTAGACCAGAAAGGATGATGGTGGGGACTTCCATCCAAGTACTAACCAGATCCAATCCTGCTTAGCTTCCGAGCTCACACAAGATCTGGTGCATCCGGGGTGATACAGCCATAAACAATGACAGTGACGTCTAAGCTAAAAGAGACAAAATTATACCAAGAGAAAGAAGACAGTGTTGGGGGCCTGAGCTCTTGGTTCCCTCCACTCATCTCCATGCCAACCACCTCACCCATCGCCCCTCACCTCCACCTGCCCTCGTATGTCATATGTCATATGTCAGGTGACAACAAGGATATCATGGAAGCACCGGAAGCCCAGGCCAGGTTGCACGCTCATCCCCAGTGGGTGGGTAAGAACTTTGAACTCTCTGAACAGCAGCTGCCTTCTTTACAGCCAGGAAAGGGGGAGCAAAGCAGATCCCATTCTGTTTTCATCTGCGGACAGCGCTGAAAGGTCAATCTAATTATCTCCTTTTTATGGATGATTCAGCTAGGCTCAGAGAGGTGACAGGACTGGCCAAAGTCACACAGCCCTCTAAGGAGCTCAAATCCTGGCCTTGCAGTGCCTCCTGCCACATTGTGCCAGAGATATAAAGACTGAATGTCAATGCCCTTTCCAGAATGTCTGAATCCCTCCAAGTCCAGACGCCACCAGCACAGCACAGCAAATATAAAAACTGGGACCTCATCCTGGAAGCCTGCCCGGATTTCCCTGCCAGAGATACAGACCAACAAAGGACCTGCAGGGACCAGGCCAGAACTCAAAAATGGATCAGAAAAGCTACTGGCTCAGAACCCCAGCTTCTCTTACGAAACACTCCTGTGGTACAGCCCTGCCGAAGGCCATACCTCTCAGGAACTTCAAGCTAATTTCCAGTTGTTTAGGAGGCAGCTCATAGTGACTCATGGTTTGGGCCCTCGTGATGCAGGGGCTGTCAGAAGGAATCCTCATTAAAATCAAAAGAAAATGGTAAGCAAAGAGACCCTTCTAGGAGACTGTGAGTCACAGCTATAAGATGTTCCTGGGCAGGTGGACTTACCCTCCCCCCTCCCCACCCAAGTCTTCCCTGCAACTGGGAGGGAGCTTGTAGCACCCAGAGGCCCAGGGTAGTTAGCATCAGGAAGTGCATGGGCTGGGCAGGGGGCGGAGCTGTAGCCTGTATATAGCTGTGTTTACTGGGCCTCACTCTGTGTTCAAAACCTTTAATCCCATGTCACAGCCTGAAGATCCCTGCCACTCAGCCCTCTCCTCCTGACTCCACGGTGAAACTCCCCAGTGACTGGAGCTTCTGGCTGGGTGCAGTTTGCGTCTGGATTCCTTTCTGTGAGTTCCAGCCATGGTCACAAGAAAGGAGACAGGCCCCAGACTATAGATGATCATCTGTGGCCTGAAGCTGGAGGGTAGGATAATCAAGGGTCCCAGCCTGACCTTGGTCATGGACCTAGGCACTTCCTCTGTATAGGCCCTTTCTGCCAGATTTAAAATATTAAAATACATATATATGTATGTAATATATATACATATATGTGTTTAATACTGAGTTATAGGACTATGTTAACATAAAGTCAAATACAGTTCTGACTTGATTACACTTATTCTTCTGATTTTATAAGAAATTGGGGGAGGCTCAGGAGATGGTTCAGTGGGTAATAGCACTTGATACACAAGCATGAGGGCCTGATTTGCCCTGAGTTCAATTCCCCAGCACCCAAGTAAATAGCTGAGTGTGGTCATGTATCCCCAGGCCCATGGGGAGTGGGAACAGGAGAATCGCCGGCACTCAGTGGTCAGCCCATCTGACCGTAAACAGCAGCTCTGGGTTCAGTGAGAGACCCTCAAGACAACACAGGGGTGATCAATAGAGGAGGATGTTAGGTGTTCTCCTCAGGCCTCCATTCATCTGCACGTACATGCATACACCACCACATACTGCACGCACACAGGTACGCATGCAGGTGCACCTTCACAAAAATGGAAGAGCACTGTCCTTTGAGCAAGTCCTTGCCTGGGCCCAAATTCTGGCTCAGCACTCACTGAGGCCTATGACTCAGTTTCCTCATCTCTAACATGGGAGCCCACACACTGTGGGACTACTGAGAGCTTGTTGCCACTCTGCCTGGCACCTGCTCAGTGAGGACTGTCTGTGGTTGCACGGGTCTTCCATGCTAAGGCAGGATATGTCTATACCCATAACATAGACAGGAACACTGAGGTTCCGAGCTGGGGAGAGGGCCTGCCCAAGGTGAAACCAGGACTCCCAGACCTGAATGTTGGTGAAGTGGATGGTCAAGTTATCCCAGTCATGGGTCAAGAGCAGGGAAGGCCTGTACACGTGTGGACAGCTCTGGTCCAATGAGAACTTCTCCACCTCTCTTGGCCACAGTCACTGAATTGGTAAAGGAGGAATGAGGGACAGATATACCAGCAATGAAAAGCAGGGAACAGCCATTGGCTCTCAGCTCAGTTCATGGGAACGATGGTGGGTCCCTGATGGGAAGGGCACAGGAAGAAAAATGGCCACGAGATACACCACCCCCACACCTCTTGAATGCAGAGCCCCTGGCTCCAGCTGGCCCCTCCCCTGGGAAGTTGTCCAAAGTGTCAGAGCTGGAAGAATCATTGCATCACTGGGCACTCAAGGGTTAATGATGGGGAGTGGACAGGACTTGTGTATTTAACTAATTGGGAGGTGCCTTGAGATCAGAGGCCCCTGCTTGCTTCCTCCCACTTTGGCAGGCTCCTGTGCCCCCTGATCACCTCCCCAGGATGAAACCTCCCCCTGTCCTGACCTTTCTTTGCCTCCTGGGTAAGTGGACTTCGTGACCTTCCCCCACCCCATCTGGGAACCGGGAGTTCCCGGGATGACCAAGGCTGTCTCTTCAAAGGGCTTCATAGGTACCAAGTGCTGAGGGCTACCCACCAGGCCATCCCAAGGCCAGACAGAAAGAGAGGGGAGAATATAGCTAGAGAAGGAGTTGGGGGGTTGGGCATGGAACAGACACAGACAGGAACCACAGCTACATACAGTAGGGGTCCTTCCCCCACCCTGGCTTCCATCTGTGGCCCCAACCTGCCTGGGTGGGCATCGATCCATGGCTATATGAGGAGGATCCAGAGGAATTCAGGGTGGTCTAGCATCCAGTGGTGTCTGATGAGTCTCCTGGGGGAGACCAGGGGCTGGCTGATACCTGGGAAGTCAATGGTGAATCTTTGGGCGAGAATTGAAGAGCCAGTGGGGCACCCTGAGGAGTGAGTGAGTGAGTGAGTGATACTCTGTGTTGAGATAATACGGATGGAACCTAGGGAATCAAAGCCCAAAGGACGCTGTTGGAGGCATTATTCTGTCATTGTTATGATAGCAGAGTGCTTTGGGGAGATGTCTGGAATCAAGTTTTCTGGGGGCAGGGGGGGAGAGGGGAGGCAACCGTGGGTGAGACACTCCCTGGCCCTGAGGACCCTGGCAGCCTCTGCCTCCTTCTCCACAGTGGCCCTGGCTGGGGGGAACCTGGTCCAGTTTGGGGTGATGATTGAGCGGATGACAGGGAAGTCAGCTCTGCAGTACAATGACTACGGCTGCTACTGTGGTGTCGGCGGCTCCCACTGGCCAGTGGACCAGACAGACTGGTGAGCGAGCCAGCAAGGGACCCGTCTGGTCTGGAGGAGGAGGGCTGGAGGAGCAGCCTGGGAGGAGGGAGGATTTGAGGAGGAGGGGGGACACTCACGACTCACCTTCAACTTTAAGTCCCTCTGGGAGCCCAGCAGCCCCTGTTCCAGTCCCCACCCACCCAGCCTGGCTGGCAAGCCCCTCCAGGTTGACCATGACCACACACAGGTGTTGCCATGCTCATGACTGTTGTTACGGACGCGTGGAGAAGCTAGGCTGTGAGCCCAAGCTGGAAAAGTACCTGTTCTCCATCAGCCAATACAACATCTTCTGTGGTAGGTGGCCAGCCACGGAGTGAGCCACAAGGCTGGTGTGGCAAGGGGCAGCTTGGGATGGGGGGGCCCTTGATGGTGATCTTGGGCCTCGTTAGGGCCAGACCCATGAGGCTTCTGTATCACATAAAAGCAGAGGGGCTTGCCCATCTGTCCCAATGCTTCCTGGAAATCTGGGTTTAGAGCCCTGTGGCTCCTCAGCCCATCCACACAGCCCTTGGCCAGCCTCCTCCCTGCCAAGTGGAAGGAAGTGGAAGGGGCAGAGCTGAGCCACATCCAGAACCTGATTGAAACACCCCTTCCCTGGGAGGAGTCAGTGGGGGCTTTGAGTGGGTTGCCTGCACACACTAGGACTGCCAGGCTGTGCCCCTTTCTCCACTTTGCCAAACCCAATGTCCAATCAGGCCATTTGGCTTTTCTCTTCTCTGGAAGCAGCCTAAACCAAGAGCCAGTGCAAAGGGCGGAGGAATCAGACAACTAAGCTTTCTTCTCACTTAAAGCCTGCTGTGGCCTGGCTGGGAGGGTGATAGACAGGAAGGAACCAGGAGGTCAGAGCAGCTCTGTGCTGCGGGAGGAGCCAAGCCACTGAGGCAGATTTAGCTCAGTCTCTTGCTACCTGCAAGGTCCTCTCAGCAGGAAGCTTTGATAGCAGTGAGCCCCCTGTCACTGAGGGTCTGCTGTTGGGGTGGCATTGAGAAGAGATTGGGGGGAGCGTGCTGGGCTCTCGGGTTTGGCATTCTACCTACCACGTGACTTTGGACAGGGAACATAAGCCCTGCAAAGGCTCTGCTTTCTTGTCGGTTGACCACACCCACCTCCCAGTTCTGGCTTCTTCCTACCAGACCTGCAAACGGGCTAAATGTCAGGACTTTCAATGCAGTCCACTCGGAGTCCCGCTGAAATAGCAGGAAGTGTGGGCTCTCCTTTAGTGGCAAATGAAGCCAAGAACCTTCTAGACAGGAGGATGGCTCCGTGGAAACCAAAAGGACAGACAGAGGCGACTCAGTGGATTGAAGTAGAGCCTCCCAGGGACAGGGGCTGTCATGTGGATGGTGCCACCACTGAGGGCAGACACAGGCCACCTGGGAGTGATAACCACACTTCATAGCTTCCCCCAGCTCGGTGGTCTCACACCACACCATTGCATGGCGATGGTTCCTTAGAACCCTCCCTGCCAGGGAACAGGAGAGAGGTCATGAAGCCCATGGGCCCCTGCGGCAAGAAAGGGCTAAGCCACAGACGTGGGCTTGAGGGGGAAGTGGGGAGACCCAGGACAAACTTATGGCCTTCTCAACATACTGGATCACAGCAGTGCGCTCCCCACCCCCAGGCCTGCCCTTGACTCCCTTGACCAGTGTGAAACGTCTCTCTGAGCATGAGTTTCCATTGGCATCGGGCTGAGAGTCTCACCCCATGGCTGAGAGTGGGATCCCCCAGCCTACCCCCACCCCCACCCCTGACTTTCTTGCCCCATCCAGGCGGCAGGACTGTTTGCCAGCAGAAGACCTGTGAGTGTGACAGGAGGGCTGCTCTCTGCTTTCGCCAAAACCTGGGCACCTACAGCCGCAAGTACGCCCATTACCCCAACAAGCTGTGCACAGGCCCCACTCCGCCCTGCTGAGGCCCGCTTGTCTCCTCAGCTGCCTTTGGCTGCCGTAACCCTACAGCCAGGGGAAGCTCGGAACCAGAGGCCATTCTGCTGGAAGATACCTTTCCTGAAAAGCCATCCCTCCCTCAGAGCCCCCAGACCCCGATTTCCCAAGACACACCTTCCCCTTGAGGTGACCCCCAGGATCCTTCCCCGCCCACAAGACTCAACCCTACTCTGGAATCTCAGTCCCCTCTTCTGAATAAGTGAACAATATTTCCACCCTTTGATTCTGTCTTCCTAGGGTTTAATTGGCCTACAGTTCCATCCATCCATCCATCCATTCATTCTTCCTTTGAGCACCTACCTGTACCAGCCTGGTGCTAAGCACTGGATTGCAGTGGGGACAAACCTGACATGGTGGCTCCTACCCACAATGCCAATATTAAATCCTTTTAGTTTTCCACAGCAATAAGTTCCCATGCCCCTCTTTTTCTAATGCTGTAGAATCTTATCCAAAACCGTCATGGCACTCTCTAGAAGGAATATTTCTGGCCAGATGGCTTCATGTGAGAAACATTTAAAAAAATCAACCTAAAAATATTGTCCCCACTGTCATCAGGATTCAAAACGCCCCCATTGGCAAGGACTAATTTAGATGGAGAAACAGTTCTAGATCTCTCTTGTCCAAACCCCTTTTATGACAGAGAGATATCTGAGGGCCCAGAGAGGCCATATTCTACCCAGGGGGTATCCTCACTCACTGCAAGACTGGGTTACTTCAAGAGTCGGCATCAGCTGTCTTGGCCACCACGCTCAGGTATGGCTATGTTGACCAGACCCAGTAGATGTGATCTTGGAAGGATCAGCTACCCAGGGCAGGTCAGCCGTGAGCACACAAGCTGGCTCAGGCTCCTGACAAGCGAGAGAACCCACTGGGGACCCACCCGTGGATTCTTTCTCAGTAGGAGGCCTGCAGCTACTCTGGAAGCATGAGCTCCAACAGACCTCACTCCTGACCACAGTGACCATCTCTCCGCCATCTATAATGAGCAAAGGACATCCTGCTGGTTCATGATGAGCCCTGTCAATGTCATAAGCAGGGTAAATGCATCACACAGGACAAAACTCCCAGGGACCTTCAAGAAAATGCTCACTTCCTTTGACCTTTTCGTGGTGATCTTGTGTGTGCAGTGGTCATGACTTTGAGGAGCGCATCATCCCTCGTGAGGTTTAAAAGATGCAAGAGAGAAGTGGGCCGCAGGTGTGTCAATCACTGCGGTCACTGATGTCAATCACCAAAGTACCAACAATGACTTGTGAAGGCCTTGCCAGGGAGGGAGGCTCATTCTTCGGGAAATGTGGTCTTAAGGCGCCCTCTGGTGCTCATCTTTTTAGACTATAAGAAGAATACCAAATTTATGCCTGGATTTCCTAACCTCCCTCAGGTGGGCAAGGTGTACCTGGGGTAGTGAAATTTCTGAGCTTACATTTTCAATAATTCATGTTCTGAAAGATCACCTAAGAAGGCCTTGACTGGTCTCCCAACTCATGTGACAAGATGTGACACCCAGCTTCTTCTCTACCATGCTTTTCCCCACCATGATGAAACGTCCCCTGGAAACTGTAAGCTGAAATAAACTTCTTCCTCCCAAACACTGTTTTCAGTCCGATGTTTTGTCCCAGCAACGTGAAGGTAACTGCTTCAAAAGACTCGGGGTGGGATGGGATGCATGCCTGATGATCTTACAGTTGTGTGGTTGTCTAACAAGTGTAGCTTAAGTACAAGACCCCCAGGCAGACCACCTGCTCTCTCAGACCAGTCTGTGAGCCCCTGGACTACAAGGTTGTTTTGTTTTCCCAGGTCTCAACAGTCGAAGAATGAGTCAAGGACTCTGCAAATTCCATGTGTGGGGGTGTGTCCATAGTACAAAGGCTAGATGACTGCTGCACACTTGTGGAACAGGCTGACAAAGGGCAGTAGATCCCCGAGCTTGAAGCAAGAGGTTCCAAGTGTAGACCTTGACTCCTCCACTTCACAACAGGGCTGTGTTGTAGGCCTTCACTGCTCAGGGTCCATGGACAACAGTAGCAGCAATACTGTTAGAAAGGTTAGAAAGGCAGAAACATTGGGCCTTCCCCCAGGTGTGCTGTGTAAATATCAAGACTCCTTCTCCCAGGTGTGTGAAGAAAAACCTAAGGAATTCTGATAAACCATCACAGCCTAAGCCTTTGTTCTTTTAAGATGCAACGATGATATTTCCACAACAAAATTGTGGCAAGGTTCAAATAAGTACATAGAAAACTACATAGTCCATACATAAGAATTTGTGTCCAATGAGTTGATGTATGTCAGAATAACAGAAATATATAACATTTATTAAGCATTTGGCATTCACAGAGTACTATTCTTTTTAAAATTTTTATTTATTTGCGTGTGTGTGTGTGTGTGTGTGTGTGTGTGTGTGTGTACCAGCACCCCTCGCCACTGCAAACAAAATGCCAGACACTTGCACCATTCTGCATCCAGCTTACATGGGTGCTGAGAAATTGAATCTGGGCTGACAGGCCTTGCAAGCAAATGCCTTTAACCACTGAGCCATCATCCCAAACCTCCTCCCATAGTATTGTTTCTAAATGCTTTTATGCATTCATTGGATGGATAGATAGGTGGATGGATGGATGGATGGACAGGTGGGTAGGTGGAAGGATAGATGGGTAGATCCATCATAGATAGATCAGTGAACAGGTGAAGGTGTGGATGCATAATGATGCAAGGCACTACGCTGAGGCTGGGAAGGGGAAATGAATGCTTCATCGTTCTCTTCTCTCCAATTTTTTATGGGAGGGAAGGTTTATTTCAGGCTGACAGAATCCAGAGGAAACACCATCGATGGCAGAAAAAGCTGGTTTTCCAATTTTGATGTCAGGATTTGCTTTTACTTTTATTCCTCCTCAGCTCTTTATAAAAGCTATGCACAAAGTGCTCTGCTGTGTAAGTGATCAGAAACCACAGTGGGATTCCCGAGTTAACCAAAGTGTACAGACATCGTCAGCATCTTTGGGGTTCTTTGCAATATTGTGACTAGAAAAGGGGATGCTTTATTAAAGTCCATTCCTTCAATAAGTTTTATACAAAATATTATGCTGGCCATTTTCTTTCTTCCTTCATTCATTCGTTCCTTCCTTTCATTTTTTTGAGGCAGGGTCTCACATTAGCTCAAGTTGATCTGGAATTCACTCTGCAGCCCAGACTGGCCTTAAAATTAAGGTGCTCCTTCTACCTCAGCCTCCCAAGTGCCAGGATTACAGGGCTTGATGCTGGCCTTTTGCTGGGTTCTAGAGAGAAAAAAAATATTAGATATGGAAATTATTAGGTATGGTCAACCAGCAGACAAACACCAGCTATTAATTCTACCCTAGTGAGTTGTACACCCAAACCAAGAATCAAGTATCAGGACCAAAAGTTCTCAGCTTTCTATTCTACATCCAGGGACAAGAACTCAGTGGTTAAAGACACTTGCTGACAAGAAAAGGCAGACCCAAAAGTGGTGCAAGCACCTGGCATTCTGTTTGCAGTGGCAAGAGGCCCTAGTGCATATATACACACACGCACAAGCACATGCACACATACACATTATTTAATCAATGTGTTGGGAAGAGAAACAAAGAGGTCTACTGACCTCACACACAAACACATATACACACAATAAAAAAAAAAAATACAAAAGGCTGACCTGAAGTAAAGATAGCCACACAATGAGATGCCAGGCTTTACCTTGCTTCAGTTACCTTGTGAGCCTGAGTGAGCACTCTGCAGAAGCAGCTTCTAGGTGCCTGCTACCATGACTGGTACTGGGGTACTTGAGGGAAGGGGCACCATTAGAGGGTGACTTCGGTTTAACTGTCCTCCTGGCTGTCACCTGAGTGCTCATCTTAAATGGGCACCTGCTTGAAAAGCATTACCCTCGGTGCCCCTGAGGCTGCTTCCCGCCATGACCCCAGATCAGAATGCAGCCCAGAGGAGCAGCCAGCCTAGACTAAGTGTGTGTGGACTCTAGAACTCGCTCAGCAAGTGTGGCTGGCATTATTCTTCCTGTAGCAAAGGGACATGAGGAACGTTGGACAAAGCATTTCTAGTCTTCAAGCAAATCATGTTTTTAATTATTATTTGCATGTGTCTGTGTGCAGGCCCTTGCTACTGCCTTGGGGTTGATGAGTCCAGTCCACTGTGTTCGAGCTGGCTCACTCAGAGGACTGCTCTCTGCTGTGGGTGGCCAGGCTTTCTCTACCATGATGAAACTTCCCCCTGGAAACTGTAAGCTGGAAATAATCTCCTCCCATCAGCTGTTTCCGGTGGGCACTTTTTCCCAGTAACTGCTACAGGTTCCTACAAAGGAATTGTCCCTCGTTGGTCTAAGAATACATTGCTGTCCTCAGAAACTTAACCAGTCTTCCAAGTAGGACCTTACACGTCACACAGACCAACTGCTGCCCCAGCAGGAAGGTCCTTTCTCTCCTAGCAAGGGACACCTGGCCCAGCTGAATCCCTGGGACAGCCATGGGGCTCTGATACAGCATATGGGTCAGGAGCAGGATTCTGACAGGATCTGTCAGGGTACCAGCGTCTGGAACAAGGTGCTGCTAGTCTGCCCTGACTCAACACCAAAGAACCATGGGAGCATTTTCCTGCCAGCAGCTGGGATAATCTTGTCTTTCATCCAGGGAACCATTTTATCCCACACCCTTCTGGGATAAAATGGGTAGAGTCCTAGCCAAAATCATGCAAATGATTGGTGTCTGGTGAGCCAGCCCCAGCCAGCTGATTGGCCAGAGCCCTCAGGCTTTCTCCCTGTCCCTCCGTAGGCACTTCTTGGTGACCCCATGTTCACCCTGCTCCCCCATAAGCAGGTGCCCACTCCTGGAGTGGGTGTGGGACAACCCTTAGGAGTGTAGGAGTCCCAAGGTAGCAGCCGGCAGACAAACGCTCCTCATCCAGGCAAATGAAGTCAGAGTTTCTGAGGGTGTCAGGCAGGGGCTGAGAATGGCCACACTTCACTGCACCCAGGCTACCTCAGCCAGGTCCCCAAGGACCATCCAACCAGAATACCCAGAGCCCTCCATGAACACACCACCCACTCAAAGGTCTCTGGGAAGACCATTTCCCAGCACGCTTTCTCAGCCCTCTCTCACTTGATGACAACCGTTTGAGCTGAGGGTGTGGCTCAGTGGAAGAGTGCTTGCCTAGCCTGTGAGGCCCAAGGCTTCAATCCCCAGCACCAGGAAAATGACCACTGGACACTTTGTTTTTAAACTAGAATTTATTGGTATACAAAATCCATTTCATAAAGTGGCACATCTTTGCAGCTCCTATTGCACCAAGTATTGAAGATTAAAAACACAAAGAGAAACATTTGGTTTTGAAAACACTGCAAATAGCCAGGTACAGTACTTTGGTAAATAAAAAGTAAAATGGTTCAGATGAACACAAACTGTGGAAAGAAACAGCCCAGAGGAAATTAACTAGACACCAGATGATGCACACATTTCTCACCACCAAACTCCATAGATAAGGCTAAGTCTTGCTAAGTCTATGGATCGTGACCCCACAGAGGTCTTAAATATCTCCAGACCAAAGCTAGAACAAATGTAGTGCAATTAGAAACAGAGAAGGCCCTCTTTGCACTCCGACTCCACTCTTCTCCCTGGAGAAGGCTTAGTGCTGGTGAGGAACGCTGGGAGGGGAGCAGCTCTGGCTGGAACATGAACTCCAGGAGTGGGAAGACATGAGGAGCCTCACCAGCATGGCTCAAACTTTAGCTCAGGGACTTGCTGGGGATAACTGTCACAGGTGGCTGGATGCTCACTGGTAAAGATCAGCGTCAGATCCCAGAAGTGTCCTCTAGTGCTCAGGGCCTTGGGTGATGGACGCCCAGCACAGCAAGCAGAAGCAGCTCTGGGTCATGGATATGCCCTGCTTAAAAGAAACTCATTGTGCAAAGTACACGCTTTCATGGAAATTCTTTGTACTGGTACCAGCCCCTTCTCGAGTTGTAATTGAGCTACAGAACAGTCATATGAAAGGATTGTTAAGTAGAAACTCTAGAAAAGAACAGCTTGGAGCAAAGGATCAGAACTGAGGTTCTGAACAGGGACTTTCCCAGGAGGTGAGGGCCGGGCAGCCTGAGGTGCAGCAGGTGGCACTCCTGCCAGTGACAGGAGCTTGGTATTCAGTGAGCCCCAGTCTAACATGTAACGTTACGTCTGTGAGAACTAAACCTGCAGCTCAAGTTAAGTACAATCTGCTCGAAATCAGGGAGGCACCCCTGCCAATGTGCAAAGATGGCCTCCGAGTAAGTGGGAGGCCCAGGGTTTCAGAGACACCCGATCTGCAGGAGAGGAGACAAACAGTCATAAAGGGAATGGCCACACAGAAACTGTGCATCAGACTGCTCCCGAAGGTGTGACACAGGCAGAGGCTTGAGGTCAGAGGTGCAGGGTTATGGGCCTACCCAATGTGAGGGCTGGGGAGTACCACAGAGATGACAACTCTATCAGGAAGCTCCTCCTCAACAAATCAAGTTTCCTGAACAGACTGGATTGTCTGGAGTGAACATTTCAGAGGTAAACGGAGGGTATTCTACCATGACCTGGTAAAACCCAGGCAGACGCTGGTTTCCCAGAATGTGAGAGACCATGCATTGACCACAGGGCCTCACTATGAGTACAGTCCATTGCCAACATCCACCAGACACGGTCACATAGGTGAGCAACTCCCGCCCCATCCTCCCATGGCTGTTCCCCAGCCCTACCTTCACAATTCCCCAGGGAAGTGGGGCAGCAGCAGACTTCAGCTAGTTTCCCACTAAGCCCAGCTGCCCCAAGGGCGATCCCATTTCACAGTCAAAATGGGGTCAGAAGAATAAGTGCTTACAGAAGAAACAAGACAACTTAGACGAACATTTAGGATCCTTCTTTTTGCCACAATTCATCAGCTAGACTTTGCTCCCCAAAGTATATATTCCTAATATTGAAAATCTAAATGGATATAAGCATGATTTTTCTCTAGTGTTTCCTGGTGTAGAAGTCTTGGTTCTATGAAGTACATTTGCTCCTCCAGTTCAAATATTTTTATTTTTACCTTAAAAAAATCATTCTTAAAATCCTTAAGACCTGTTCCACAGTCCCTCAGAGCAGTGAGCAGCTATGAAGCACTGCTCCATCCACTCTGGCTTCACTACACCGTCCTGCAGCATAAGCCTCCACCAGCCGGACGCAGGAGGTTAGGAGAGTCAGTTTTTAGTGCTGTTTCCATAAGAGCACCTGAACTGGAAGAACAGATGCTGACGACTGTCCGATGAAGGAACAGTCATGTGCCCACGAGGTGACACAGCCTTCACTCAGTGGACTGTACAGTGAGGCCCACACTCAGACTTAGCTAGGAGCCAGCTGGAGCTGGAGCACTTCTAGTAATTAGCACACACAATCTACACCAATTCTAGCAGGAAAACTGAGACAGCAATGAAAGAAAAATACTAAAGCCAGTTGATTATGTCTTAAAACCACTGCTATTGTACTCCAGAAATGCCAAAGCCCATTATCAAAATTAGGTAATTTATAAATAAATGTTCCCAGTATTCTTTAATAACTTTTTAGCAGCTTCTAAAACCTGTAAAATCCGACAGGGCCCAAGGCCAAGTAAACAAGCAATTCTATTAGTGTTGCCGGTGGGTCTCTGTAAGCTTCTTCTGACTTCTGCTGAGAGGATCCAGCAGGCTTTACTGACCTCAGCAGGTAACAAAGAGCATCCATTCAGAAGAGCTCAGGCCACGTGTTCCCCAGGCCTTTCCGGCTCCCTAGAGGACAGCAGCGTGAGCCTTCCCTGGCTAGAACTGAGGCCTGAAGCCTTCAGCTGAGGACTCTGCAGAGAACGATGCTGTGTAGATGTAAACCTGAAAACCACTGCAATGCACTGTACCAGAAGTAGTCCAAAGCACAGCATTCTGGGGCAATGCCAAGCAACGTGGGTACCCCAAACAAAAAAGTCCCAAAGTCAAACAAAAAAATTAAAAGACATCACTAAACCTGAAGAAAGCAAACAGCCTACTTATGATAAACCATCCATGAACCTAGGGCCTGCCCAGACAATGATAAGCCTCTGCATGTCTAGACTTCTCTGTAACTTTCTCTTTGTCTCTGGAGACCACAAGCACTTCATCTCTTGACCCAACATATCTATTACATGCCCAAATACCAGGTTTCTCAAGGCAAAGACGTGTCTCCAAGTCTGGCCACCTCACACATGACAGCTTACTGCTAACGTCCACCTAGCCGACTGGGAAGAGCATCCCACGTGCTTTAGAACTGGAGCCACTGAGAGTCCAGCCAGTGCAGGCCCTCTTCTCTGCCTCTCATAGCTTCAGGCAGGTGCTACAATCTCCCCAGCACTGAAATCAAAGCAGGGCTTAAGTAAGCAAAAATGAAATATGCATGTTATGGAATTTTTTTTGAATGGGATGGCAGTTGAGACAGGGTCTCTGCAGCCCAGCTGGTCTAGACCTCATTGTGTAACTCGTTATGGCCTCCAGGTGCTGAGATAACAGGCGTGAACCACCGTCAGAGGATTTCATTTAGTAACTCGTAAGGTCAAATCACCACTTATTTCTGATGCATCTTTCTAAGTCTAGCACAGTAAGAAAGAAAAGACAGTGGCTTAGAACATGAAAACCCTTGGGTGGGCAACAACCTAAGGTACCTGCTTCTCCCTTGACACACTTGGTTCCAGAGCTGCGCTGCACAGTCACATGCCAAATTCCTAACTGTCCAGAAACTGACACCAGAGACTCATCGCACTGGACGGTGGGCTCCCAGCAAAGGGCAGCCTCACCAACATGTGTACCAACCCCCACATGGCTTGAGAGGGTGAGGTCGAAGCACCTACACCTAGATGACATCAGAGAAGGAAGGAGATGTATCAAGCTTCGGCCCCCTCTGCTGTACCCCACTTTAGCACCACCCCTCCCTATCACATTAACACAGGGAAAACACTTTCTGTTTAGAAGCAAATTAAATCTAGACATGTTCCTGAGTTGGAGATCACTGATAAACCACTTTAGATGTTAATATCTGCTTGAAATGAAAAAGAAACAAAGGAAATTTATCATTCTGAATTTCTAATCATAACGCTAAACTACTTCATAAACAATGACAGCAAATTCACCTGGATGTTAAGGGAAAGCGCCTAGAGTCACTGAACAAGATTGTCAGGGCAAATAAAGCCACAATGAATGCTTTCTCCTGACCTAACCTCAACGCCCACCCCTAAACTCAGCACTCAAAGTTTGTGTCAGGAATGTAAATGGCTTCACTGTACTTCCCTACAAGCAGACACAGTACAGGGGAGAAACCCTGAACCAGAAGGAGGTGACTGAGGACACTGACTCTGTGGATGAGCTCAGCTGTGGGTCTTGTCTGTTGCAACCAGCAGAGGAAGGCCTCTGTGGAAAGCCTGGTCGGCAGCGCTCAGCCTCCCTCCTGCTTCCTCCAGCTCCCAGGAGCTCGTCAGATGTTCAGAGCAGCGAAGGTCTTCACCAAGGTGACCTGCTCACTCCCGGCAGCCTCACCCCTGCTGCTGTCCTTGGGGCCGCTCCGGCTCTCTAGGGCCTTGAGGCGGTGCCTCTCCTCCTGCCGCTTCTTCTTCTCTAGCCGCTGCTGCTCCCTCCGCTGCTTGTTTGTGACCTGGAAGTGAGAACAAAGCATTCATCTTCCATCACTGCTCAGATGTCCCCTTGTGTACTCAAATGTCCCCTTGCTGAGCCAGCAAACATAATCGATTCTATTTCCCATAAGCTCATAGTTTTCTAAATGACCACAAAGGAATCACTTCTAGTCTGTCAAGAGATAACTTTTTCTTCTATAATTTAAGATTCCAGGCTTTTTGGTTTTTAGTGGCAGGGCTCACTGTAACTCAAGCTGACCTGGAGCTCACTATGTAGTCCAAGCTGGCCTTGAGGTAGGAAGGCTGGCTACACAGATGTACAGAGCATGGTTTCAGCATTTCCATCCTCTTCATTCTGCTGGCTGATATGCCTCTATGTCCACCCTGATTTTCGACAATAACTACTTTATTAGTCAATACAAATGCACTCGTTCTAAAGTGAAATTCGGCTCCTAGTACTGACTGCCCACAGAATTCCCGCAGCCACCAGCCCTTGCAGTCCCTCCTTCATACCTTTGTGAGCTGGTTTTTATTTGCTTTGTTTTCTTCACAAGGGCTGGCCCTGGCCTTGTCGTTTTCTGTCCTGCCTTCATTGAAGCTGTGATCTCCAAAGAGCCTGGTGCCACTGCCATCCTCCTCCCACAAAGGGCCACTCGGCTTCAGCACTCGGCCAGTGGGCGCAAGGTTCTCTTCTGCATCTTCCAAAGAAAAGTATTTTATTAAAACCTAGGGAACCTCCAAACCTCATCTGGGTCCCCAGAGCCCCGTCATTTAGGAAGTTTCCTTGAGACACAATTCTAATATCAAGTCAATGATGAGGAAACAGAAACAAAATGATTGGTACAATTTATAAGATAGCTACAGGAAAATCAAGGCTCCCTTAACAGCCATGGCATGTGGAGGGGTCATTCCCAGGCGCAGGGGCAGGCTTCTCACAGCCTCTCCTTGACTTCGGGTGCACTGGGAAGCATTCTCCCCATCATAGACAGCTGCAGTCAGGATATCTGAATAAAGTGAGGCAAGGGTGGTGGTTGACTGTGATAACAGCCTGGCCTTTGTGAAAAGGGCCCAGGTGGACTCTGGGCCAAGAACTGACCTGAAGCTCATTTCTAGTGAACATTCCTGGAACTACAAGGCTGCTCCTGTGGACCATCCTTCTCTATCGAACTTTGATGCAATGACAGGAGACCCCGAGATGGCCACCAGGTGTACCAATCTGAAGAACCTGGATTCGTAGACTTCTGAACATTTCCTTCTTCCCACGTCCCTCTCTGACTATACTTTAATTCAGAGTGTTGTGTTTTTGAAGCTTTTACTCTTGACTGAAATATTCTCCCTTCCCCAAACACAATTCTAAGGCCAAGGTTCCAGAGGCTCTTCCCTCAGATATAATCACTGTCTGAAACCCAGTGCAATCTGTAGAGCCTCACATTCCACAATTGGGAATTTCCTCTCTGGCCTGCAGAATTACTGGTATATGTGTGTGTGTTCAGTTATGCATAAACCCTTGTTTTAAAGAAAAAAAAATCTGAAAGCTGAATTTTAAATTAACCTGTTATGTTACCAGCTGGCTGTGAGATTTATGATCAGCTTCCCATCGGCAGAGTATTTTGTTTTCTTAGACTGTTTAAACTGAATTTTTTAACCCCGAGCCTCCTGCACTGTCCAATAGAGCAGTCACCAGCCACATTTTTGGCTTAAATTTAAATTAATTACAATTAAAAACTACTCAAGATGCAGCTCCCAGCCTCACACCCACATGAAAAACACCTGCTGTACAGAGCGGCACGAACACTAGGCCATGCTGGCCATGCATGAGGCTGCGGATGCAGACCCGGGGCGTCCTATCAACAGAGGAAGAAGGCAGCAAGCACTGGGACACCATCCGCAGTCACTCTGAGCCCTGGAAGTACGAGGGAGGGAGACTGACTTACTATTTCTTGTGCCCTGGTTCATCTGAAGCATGGCAATTATTGCAGAATCAATATTGTAATTTTCAGCCTCCAGGTTCTGGACTATTAAATTAAAATCCTGTCCAAGAAACAGAAAAACACTTCAAGACTGGATCTCGGCTGCAGCAATCTGACAAAACAGAGATGAAGTAGGAGGACTGACATGTGACCTTGTCCACTGAAGCAGCACCCATCAACAATGAGCCATATAAGATACTATTTATAAATTAATTCCCTTGACAAAACTTCACTTTTACTAGTGCAAAGCCCAGTGAGAAAAAATGAAGGCCACTCCCTGGAAATGTGAGCCAACACGAGGGAAATGCATCAGCAGCTCTGGGAAGCTAGCTGAACTGCAGTCTCTTGGCCCATCCCATGAGGGCACATGGTCAGCGTGGCACCACAGACTTGCTCATAAGGCAGAGCTGCAAGAAGGAATACTGACCGAGCATCCAGTTGCATTGCAAACTTTCTGAACAGCATCTTCTACTTCATCTCTCAGGTCATCTTCAGAGTCGGCTCCTTTTGTCTTCGTCTTTTCCTTCTTATTTGATTCGTCTTGATGAAGCATCTGGAACTAATGGAAACATAAAGCACCAGAAACATGGAACCCCAGCAACTTTGCTCAGATCTGCAAAACAGGCAGGCCTCTAACCTAGAACATTCAAACACCAGGGAAGAACAGCAGTGACTGGGCTGGATTTCAGCCATACACTAGGGATCCAGGCCCCAGCAAAAGAAGGTAAAGAAAAGCCCGAGAGGAACCACTTGGTATGAACAGCACAGAAGTGCTCAGTGTTCAGACAGCAGGACTCTGGCAATGAGAGCCTCACAGTGCACATCTGCCCAGCTCGTTTCCACAACTCTGCTTAGTGCAGAGGGTCAGTCCCCACACTTAGCCAACCGCAGAGCTTGTGACGATAGCAATGCTGAACTGCAAACATACATAACTCTCATTTGGCTCCCAGACTCCATGATATCAGCAAGCTCTGGGGAATGTGCACAGCATGGCTCATCCCACACTCAGGGCAACCTGTTAACCCAAATCTAAAGTAATGAGCCTAGTTCACATGGTGTCCAAGAGGCCTTGATGCCCAAAACTAAGCCCCAAAAGTTAAAATCACCCTCCAGTGACTACTCAACCTTCTCCTTGTATCTCCCACTAATGCAGGAAGACAGGTAAATGGGAAAAGACATTTTTATCCTTTTGAATGTTATAGTGTAAGAGGAGCCAAGCCAGGCATAGTGGCTCATGCTTGTAATCCCAGCACTCAGGAGGCTGAGGCAAGCAGATGGATATGAGTTCAAGACCAGCCTGGGCTACATAGTGTGTGCAGGACACCCCGGGCTACAGAGTGAGACCTTGTCTCAACACAAACAATAATAAAAAAGAATGTTAACACAAAACAATCTATAATTAAAATTATACTGTAAAAAATTTGCAATGAGAATCAAGAGTCTTTAACCTAAAAGTTTAACAGCCTAAGAATTTAGCCAAAGGAAATGAGAAATGTAGTATTTATATAAAAGTGCTAATAACACTGTTATTTATAGTAGTGAATAGTTATAAAAGCTAAGTCTCATAGTGTAGGCATATTTAAAAACCACAGTAATCCCACAAAAAGTCATCTTCACCCCTCAGTAACAACACACTTGGGCCAGGAGAACCAGGCTGAGTACTAGGCTATCCATGGTCCCCTGCCACAAGGACTGATCCAGACGACCCACGGAAGAGGATATTCAGCTGATTGGGGATGGGGAGGGAGGGCATTGGGGAATTGGGGATAACAACTCATTGTTTGCCCATTAAATAATGTAACTCATTATGGTCAATAAATATATATATATTAAAATTAAAAAAAGTCATCTTCATTCCCATTAATGAACAAAATAGTTTTCACTACCATCATCATTTAATAACATTTTAAAGGTAATAACCAATGCAATTAGCCAAGACAAAAAAATGAGTATAAAATTAAGGAAAAAGAAATTGATACTCATAGATGAGGTCATTCTGTATGTGAAAACACCAGGTGGAATTAACAACAGGAACAACAAAACTATTAAATACAAAAACAAATAAAATTCTGGAAAATCACGTATCTGGGCTGGGCATGTTGGTTGGCACACGCCTTTAATCCCAGCACTTGGGAGGCAGAGGTAGAAGAATTGCCACTGTGAGTTCAAGGCCACCCTGAGACTCCACAGCGAATTCCAGGTAAGCCCGGACTAGAGCAAGTCCCTACCTCGGGGAAAAAAAAGTTAAACCTCAAATTTACCACTTAAATTATGCAGCAAGTCCATCCCTAGGTATAGCCTGAAAGACTGAAAACAGGTGCTCTAAAAACTACATCGACAAACACTCGCAGCAGTGCTGTCCTCAACAAACTAAAGGTGAGACTAACCCAAGTGCCCATCAGTAGACACAGGAAGTAAAAAGTGTGAAACAGTCACACGATAGATATAAGTCAGGCATCAAAAGTACTGATACATGCTTCAACAACCTGGATGAATTTTTGGAACATGTTACGTCAAAGAAGCCAGGCAGGAAAATAAAAAATACTGGTGAGTGAAAAAAAAATGATACCAGGTCTTACAGAGACTCTTCCTACGTAAAACAGTAACACACCAATATAAACAGACCAGGGAAGCAAGACCCAAATGTCTAAAAACAGTCACAAATACATATGGAAATTGAATGCATGTACAGAAAGTGCAGCATCTTAAATCAGTGGAGAAAGAAGCGTATAACGAATGGATGGTCTGGATATAATAAGGTAACTATGAGGAGAGCATAAAGCAGAATCCACATCAATATAAATTCCAGATGGAGCCAAGGCTGCATTTGAAAATAAAAAGTGGCTGGTAGCTCACACCTGTAACCCCAGTACTCTGGAGACAGAGGCAAGAGGATCATACAAGTTCAAGGCTAGCTTGAGCTACATAGGGAGATATCTCAAAAAACTAAAAAATAGCAGCTCGGCATGGTAGCACATGTCTTTAATCCCAGCACTCAGGAAACAGTAGGAGGAATGCTGAGAGTTTGAGGCCACCCTGGGACTACATAGTTCCAGGTCAGCCTGGGCTAGAGTGAGACCCTCTACCTTGGAAAAAAAATTAAAAATAAAAATAAACACAAAAATGCAACTATAAAAGTACTAGAGGGCTAGAGAGATGGCTCGGTGGTTAAGGTGCTTGCCTGCAAAGCCTAATGACCTGGATTCAATTGAGTCTGAGTCTAGCCTGTACTTAGCAAGGCCCTACTCAACAAGCAAACACAAAAAAGCTATATAGACAAAGCTATCCAAACCGTATTATTTCAGCCATCCTTAATGCACTGAAGGACTGAAAGAAGTCTACCAGATGGACCTATTGTACGCAGGCAGCTGCTCTAGCTGTGCTTCGGTCCTCCTGCTCTCCCTCTTTAGTCTCCAAACTTCATCATGGGCAGGAATCAATTTTTAAAACACAAAAGTAATGTTTAAATGTCATGGACTGTGTATACATACAACTGTAGGTCTCTGCTCCTGGGGAACATAAAAAGATATCAAGCAATTTTATTTGTCTCTCATCTGAGGTGAACACTTAAAACATCAGGCCCACAAGGTCCTTGAAGTCTATTTTTCTTTTCTTTTCTTTTTTTTAAATTGTCTCTATTTTTCATTAATAGCTCAACACCCCCTAGTATTTAGGTCCCAGATACACAGTTCTGGAACCACTTCCTAGAGCACTGGAAACAGGAAAGCCTCTCTTGGCCTCACTCACGTCAGTTTGGAGATGCGCGGGGGCTTCCGAGTTATCATTGATCCTCCGGACGCTGTCGTAGTGCTCCCCGTACCGGTAGGCAATGTGCAGTTCCCTTACGCTGCTCTTGTCGGTGCCCCGGATCTGCAGGCAGAAAGAAGAGAGCGGCTCTGGAAGGGGTCCAGCTGAGGGGAAGTTCGTAGGACCAGGCCAGGAAGCCCAGTCAGCAGGCGCCACACTGACTGGAACGGACAGTGGCTGGCTCTGTCCTCAGTTCCTAAATGAGCTCCCTCCCAGTTCTGCACTGCAAGTAAACCCACAGGACAGCATCTTCACCAACCAGGGCAGGCGGGCAGTGAAGTTAAATAAACAAGTTGCAGCTTTGGTGGTGCTTAGCCTCTCTCATGCTTGGGTCCTTCCACGGGGAGACTCAGGAGTAGACTCAGATTTGTTGAGCCTGAAGCTCAAACAATTTGAGGACTATCTTTGAGAAAAAGAACACAAAACCCAAGGCTTTACCCCCCCCCTCACCTCCTTCATGGTGGGAGATCCTCTTTCCTTCTCTTAATCTGTCTCTCTAAATCTTAAAAAAATGAATACAAAACTACTAATATAAAATTTCTAGAACCACTTGCAAGATCTAAAAAGAGAGCCATGCAAATAGAGGACCTGACACATTCATTCACTGCAGTAAATCCAGCTGTCCTAAAACAACACTGGAAATCTTCTCTTTTTTATTTTTTTATTTTTTTTTTGTTGTTGTTGTTGTTTTTTGTTTTTCGAGGTAGGGTCTCACTCTAGCCCAGGCTGACCTGGAATTCACTATGTAGTCTCAGGGTGGCCTTGAACTCATAGTGATCCTCCTACCTCTGCCTCCCAAGTGCTGGGATTAATGGCATGTGCCACCACGCTGGCTAACTTAGTGGAATCTTTGAATGACAAAATCCCTAAACCCCACACTTAACAACAGGTGCATGTATATTATGACTAGAATTGTTAACAGTGATTTCCATAGGCTGAGTACAGGTCTTTGACTTCCTATGTTATACATCTAGACAGTTCACAGGAGCACATATTTCATTTCCTACTAGGGAAAAATGTAGGTTTCAGTATCTCTGTGTGGTAAGTGTAAGCCTGTTCATCATTAATGCAAGAGCTGTTAACCCCGGCCATGGCAACCAATGCAGCTCAATTCTTAAAAAATTTATAAGAGGCTTCATGACCGGAAGGAGGGCAGGAATTCAATCCAAATAAAATACGTTTATTTTAAATACATATATACACTTTCATTGTTCAGCAACTCATGAAGAAGAACACAAAAGAAATAAATCTGGAGAAATTACAATGCAAAACTGTCTTCCACAATTAAGAAATTAAAAGTTAGATGAGTGCAGGAAAAAGCAGACCTAAGGTTCCACGTTGGCACTGAGGTTTCTCCCTCAGGATAAGGCTCTTTTGTGATACACTGAAATGGTTTTCATGGCCTCTGCTGACAGTGCAAGCAACAGAGGGAGCCAGCATTCCTGGTTCACAGGTCATTCTTAGAGTGCCTTACTGAAAACAGGAGAGCTCTCCTACATTGGGACAGCTGGCAACACTGCCCCAGAGAACAGATCCTGGTTCACTCCTGCTTACTGGATCTCTGAGGGAAAATTCCTCCAACTCGGGGAATCCCCTTCATGTCATTTTTGTCCCTATGTCAGACACTAAAGGCTGAATCTTCCCATCTACCCGATGAACAGCACAACAACTACAGGAAACCCACTGGCAGTTCTGGAAGCTAGAAGGCACTCCAAAGGGCCTGTGGTGACTTTTCTAGCACATGTGTTACATGTATCAAAACATAGGACTATACCCAGTAAGGGTGAATTTTGCTATATGTAAACTGTATAAGCTAGAGATGACTAAGCAATTTAAAAAGGAGTATATGCTGGCAAGAGGGGCCATGAATAGTAGGGGAGATAGTCTAAGCCTGTGAATAATTAGATCAGCCTGACAACCCCTGGTTCCAACCACTGGTTCCCTCCCTCACTGAGCTGTTGACCAAAGTGACTCATGAGATTCCAACAAGAAGACAGAATTCTGTCAAAGCTCTTGAGTGCTTTCCCCAGGCCTGAGGCAAAACCCTGTTACTGAAGAAACCACAGACTGCATCGATCAGCATCGAGAAACCCTTCAACGTCCGGAATGGTATCCAGCCCCCAGAAGGCAGTTAGTGTAGTG